>JAJIZL010046945.1:21970-36020 GCA_023969395.1 Amblyomma maculatum | reverse complement strand
GAGCAGAGTTATTTGGTGTCCGTGTCCCGTTGCCGCTGCTGCCAAAAGCTTTCCAGTTTCCGCTGCTGCGGAAACTGGAAAGGGCCCAAGCAGGTCAACACCTACACGGGAGAACAGGTCAGCGGGTATGGGGATCGGCTGCAAATGGCCTGAAGGCAAAATTGTGGGCTTCTTTCGACGCTGACACAATTCACATGCGGCAATGTATTGCTGGACGGAGCGGTTGAGCCCCGGCCAGTAGAAGCGTCGGCGCAGGCTGTCGTATGTGCGAGAGACACCCAGGTGGCCAGCCGTTGGAGCATCATGAAACTGGTCGAGGATGGTGGAACGCAGATGTTGAGGAACGACGAGCAAAAGGTCTGCGCCGTCTGGTCGCATATTGCGTCGGTATAGGGTGTTCTCGTGGAGTACATATAAGGCAAGAGATGGATCAGGTCGGTTTCAGGTAAGACGTAGGATAATGGAATGAAACAAGGTATCTAAGTGTTGTTCGCCGGCAATGTTAGAAAAGGCCGACACAGAAAAGACACATGCGTCATCGTCAGAGTCGGTAGGACTAGGGGAGTCGACGGGATGACGGGACAAGCAGTCTGCATCTTGGTGAAGCCGGCCGCACTTGTACACGACGGAAAATGTATACTCTTGTAAGCGAAGCGCCCAGCGCCCTAAACGACCTGTAGGATCCTTGAGGGAGGAAAGCCAACACAAGGCATGATGGTCTGTTATAACAGTAAAATGCCGGCCAAACAAGTAAGGGCGGAATTTTGTAATAGCCCAAACGAGTGCCAGGCACTCTCGCTCTGTGATAGAGTAATTTTGTTCGGACGTAGATAAGAGGCGGCTGGCATACAAAATCACCCTTGTGTGGCCGTGTTGTCGCTGGGCAAATATAGCCACAATGCCATGGCCACTTGCGTCGGTGCGGAGTTCAGTATTGGCAGATGGGTTGAAATGGGCCAAGATGGGTGGAGTTGTGAGAGCAGCAATAAGTTCCGAGAAAGCTGCAACTTGTTCAGGCCCCCAGGAGAATGAAACGTCTTTCTTTAGGAGTTTGGTGAGAGGACGAGCTAGCGCTGCCAAATTCGGGACGAATCGTCGGAAATAAGAACATAGGCCAATAAAGCTTCGAACATCGCTAGATGAACGTGGAGTGGGAAAATCGCTGACGGCACGAATCCTGTCTGGGTCAGGCTGAACGCCGGCAGCATTAACCAAGTAACCAAAAATTTTGATTTGTCGGTGACCAAAGCTGCACTTTTTGGAGTTTAGTTGCAGTAGCGCGCGGCGAAAAAGCGCTAGGATTGTAGAAAGGTGACGGAAGTGGCTTTCAAATGTAGACGAGAAAACTCTTACATCGTCAAGAAAACACAAGCAAGTGGTCCACTTGAAGCCTTGCAGGAAAGAGTCCATCATACGTTCGAAGGTTGCTGGGGTTTGCAAAGGCCAATAGGCATGACTTTGAATTGATATAGGCCGTCAGGGGTGATGAACGCAGTTTTTTCACGGTCTATCTCGTCGACAGAGATCTGCCAGTAGCCGGAACGAAGGTCGATGGACGAAAAATAGCTGGCTCAGTGCAAAGTATCAAGCGCGTCGTCTATACGCGGAAGAGGATACACATCTTTCTGGTTATCTTATTTAAATGACGATAGTCAACGCAGAATATCCAACTGTTATCTTTCTTTTTGACCAACACAACAGGGGATGCCCAGGGGCTACTGGAAGGCTCAATTATGTCGTTCGCCAACATTTTGTCGACCTCTGTTTGGATGACGCATCGCTCAGCAAGCGAATCACGATAGGGCCGCCTGTGAATAGGACTGGCGTCACCGGTGTTAATGCGGTGACTGACAACTGTGGTTTGACCCAATGGGCGGGTACCGAAGTCAAAAAGGTCACTGTTGGTGAGCAAAAGCTGTTTTAACTCTGCGGCAAATTCAGGCTGGAGATCAGCTGCAATCATGCTTTTAACAGGATCAGGGCGCGATGTAGAGGACGAGGGAGGTGTTGCAGGGGCGGCATTTGGATTATCGGTAGTCAGAGCTGAAATGGCACAATCGGTCATCGGCGACAGCTCTGCTAGTGAAATTCCCTCGGGCAGAACTTGAGTTGATAAGCTGAAGTCAAGGACCGGTAGAGTGGCACGGTTCTGGGAGATATGCACAATCAGATGAGGAAGGGTGACGTGCCGCTGCAAGATGACATCAGTAATGGGACACGCGAGATAGTCGCCGTCTGGGACGGGTGGGAATGGTGACATAGGGATGTAGACAGCAGCTTCAGGAGGAAGGCGGTAGAACTGTGCTTATCGAAGGGGGGGTGAGCAGGAGGGGTCTTCAGAGCGGAGCGGAAGGTCCAAGCGAAGTAGGCCGGTAGAGCAGTCAATGAGGGCAGAGTGGGCTGTTAAAAAGTCAATGCCAAGGATAACGTCGTGGGGGCATTCTTGGATGACGGTGAACAACACTGGATCATGACGACCACCAATGGTAACTCGCGCTGTGCACATGCCAACCACGGCGGCAGGGCTTCCATTGGCGACGCGAACTGTGGGCGAGACGGCTGGAGTAAGGACTTTTTTGAGGCGACGGTGAAATGAGGAGCTCATAACGGACAGTTGTGCGCCGGTATCAATGAGAGCAGAAACGGGAACACCATCCATAAGGACGTCGATGCGATTATTTTGTAGGGCAGGGGTCAGCAGAGGTTTTTCAGTCCGGGTCACAAATGCAGCGTCACCTCCAGGAGCTGCATTGGTTAGTTGTCCGGTATGTGGCTGGAATAGGACGGGGAGAAATGGAGGCGAGGGAGAAGATAACGCGAGCGTCGGGTCTGCGGGGATGGTGAACGGTTGGCAAGATGAGCAGGGACATCGGGATCAACAGTGGTCTGGTCGGGGCGAGGCGAGGTATAGCGAGGGGCATAGTCTCCGCGGCGGTCGACGTAGGTGAATTGACGAGATGGCGTGTACCAACGGCTACGCCAGTGACGGGAAATGTGGCCAACGAGGGAACAAGTAAAGCAGATGGGACAATTGCCATGGGTACGCCACTCATTCAGATTGCGGTACCGATATCGGGGCGAGAAACCGGCGGTGGGTAAGGTAGCTGCAATTACTGGAGGGGCAGGTCCTGAATCCACGGTGTCGGTGCGACAGGTAGAAGGAAGACTCATATTGGCAACCTCTTGGCGAACAACAGCCTGAATGAGTGACATTATAGCCAAGGTATTGTCGGGGGTATGCGAGAGTGAAGCTGCAGGAGTCATTGCCTCGAGCTCTTGGCGGACGATGCGGGTCAAAGTAGTGTCATTAGTTGGCGGTCGAGGAGGCGGAAGATCGACACAGGAAGAGCTTGCAGCCGTGTTCGGTAGACGGTCAAAACGATGAGATATGCGCCTCTGTTTCGCTTGTTCGAAACGTCGGCACACTTGTAGTACGGTGGAACAATCCCTGCATAAAAGGAGGTTGAAAGCATCGTCGGCAATGCCTTTTACTATGTGGCCGACTTTATCCTCCTCAGGCATGCCTTGGTCGACTTTGCGGCATAGAGACAGGACGTCTTGGATGTAAGTGAGATAAGGCTCCGTTACGTTTGGGCGCGAGAGGCGAGCGCTTTTTTAGCGGCAATGTGGCTTTCCGAATAGGTCGTGCAGCTTCTGTTTGCAAATATCCCAAGATGTTAACTCGTCTTCGTGGGTTTCAAACCACACCCGCGCGGTCCCAGCCAAGTAAAATATTACATTAGCGAGCATGAGTGTGGCATCCCACCTGTTGGGCTTGCTCACGCGCTCGTATAGGGCTAGCCAGTCGTCTACGTCGACGTCGTCGGTCCCGCAGAAGGTTCCGAGGTCACGGGGGTGGGCCATTACAACAGCAGGTGCGGCGGCTGTAGAGGTAGAGGCGTCGGTAGTCATCGTGGTGGTTCCGATGTGATGGCCGCTGCGGAGATCCAGCTTGTGACAGGGGATCGAATATATTGACCTCCACCAAGAGATGTTACGGGAAATATTTCACAGTACGGCAGTTGTCCACACCACTGAGGATAATCACAGCACAGCACTCGCACAGCAAAGCACTCGTCTGCGTCGTCTTCTGGGAGTCTGTCGCACTTCTTTTTCGTCAGTACGGCCAGCGAATACCGCTCAGTAACAATATGATCAAGTGTTCTGTGAGCGGCCACCGCAGGCCGAGATTCTCGGAGCCGCTAATATTCTGCCAACACGCTCGATCAGCTGTTGCTGGTCTTGCAGATCTAAGCTGGGAACTGCAATTTTGGTTCCTTCTGCAAAAGAAGGGAAAATGAAATCCAAGTTATCTGTGCTTAACTTTTATTAGATATTTGCCAGTTTCTCTAAATTGCTTTTTCCAGATGGCACTGTACGTGTACATCTTCATTCAGAACGGTCAGATACATATAGAAAGATTATAAAACTGCAGCAAAACCCAAGAAGAGTACCAAAAGATACAAATTTAGTTTGACCAAAACCTGGTATGCAGTATTTTATGTTTTACGTAGTCTTTTTCAACATACCACTCTGCTCAAACACAGCATGTTATATATGTTTGCTTCTGTGTGCTCTCAGAAATGCCCAAAACATGGAGGCACATGTAGATAAACTAAGCATAAAGGATGCTATATATTAACATAAATCACAGCCAGAGCTTCGAAGTATTACACAGGTGCGCATTAGTGACAGAAACTTGCATTTTGAATGGCTTGGCCAACCTCTCTGCCTTTTCCTTTCAATAAATACATCTATCTATCTTGGCGGGCAAATTTCTAAAGTAATTGTTCCAGCTCTAAAAATCAGTTATCAATAATATCGTCATATAAATTGTCACCTTTTATTTGGAAACTGCACAACTAGCGCCGGTTTCCATGTACGCTGCCAAAAGACACTCCCGGGTCGTGTCAGCGGTATATCGACATCAAGATCTAGGCGAGCGAAAGCGTCTACAAAGTGTCTCCTTAGAGCAGCTGTGATGAAGTAACTTAAGCTAGAGTAACTGGTTGTATTCAAGCTGCAGCATCAGAATAAAGATCAATGTTTAACATATGGCTAAAGCCCAATGTTGAAGCATATCCCGCCGCCGTGATTGTGGAGATTTCATGCTTCTATAAGAATTAAAGGTAAAGTTATTTGTTTACCCACAGTGCTATATGTGATATTAAATAGCAAGGCTTATAGTTGCACAAAACTAAAAAAAAAGCTAAGAACCATAAGCTCCTGATGTGTTACCGGCAGTATACACCATAAATGTAATTTATGAGATATGGTTGCATAATTTTGACAACCAGCTGTGCATGCATGTCATGGTTTTCTGAACTACGCACCACAAAACTAGAAAAAAGTTATGGCATGCAGAGATGCTGTGTACAAGAAGTGTGTACCTGATTTAGGGGGAGGATAGCGTGGCTCAAATGAACGTCCCCTGTCTAAGGATGGCCCATATTTGCCCTATGCAGTATCGGAGATATAAGTGTGTGCAGCACACAGCTTCCTATCAAAGCGCATAACTTCCGCATCGACTAGGAGTTTCGGACCATACTTGTCGATGTGCAAGTTGAACATAAGTTCTTTCATGTGCTCTAGAGAAATAAGGTCACCACTCGTTTACCACGCTATTCTAGGCCAAAATCTCCAAACGTACAGTCCAGATACTTTTGCCCCTAGAAAAGCTACCACTTAGGTAAGTGATTATTAATAAGGAGTGTATAAAATAAATTAGTGGCGTGCAACAGACATAGCTATAAAAATGGTATTGACCTAGGAGTACTGCATTAAAGCAGGGCCTAAGACATTAAAAATGCGAGAGTTACCGTCCGCTGGGCCTTATTTTGAACGAAATAAAAGAGGCAGGGGAAAATAGAAAGCTACTCAACAGATAGTACAACATATATTTTGTCATACCACCAGTTAGCTATAAAGATATCACACAGTTTTGGGAAGGCTTGGCTGCCCTTTGCTGCTTTCTTGCAGAATTGGACAAAATAGCTTATTATCTTCAGAAAGCCTTGTTATATAGAAATAAAAATTGTTAAAGGAATGAAAACAGCACATCAGATAACGCTGCCATGTTTCTTAGTGCAAAGTCTACCACTCCAAGTCATAAATATGTGTACATCTCTCTACATCAAAAAGATAGAAACAATGCAGAGCAAACTAATATTTCAGTGTCTGACAACACTATTATAAGGGGATAAATCTACATTTATGAGTACCATTTGGCCTTTGAACTACAATATCATACCTGTTGCAGGCTTTAAATCCCCAGGTTCACACCTGCCCCACACACAGCAATCTAACACACTTCTGACTCAAGTCTGCAGAGAAAGAGCAAGCTAGACTATTACAGTCACACCTTTGGTTTTCTGTCCGGCATATCTGAGGTTGAAGAATCTGACTTGTCAGTAGCATGTATATGAATTACAATCCTATGGCATAGAACGCATCTGAGTTTTGTGGAGTGGCATTTATATTCTCGCCACATATGAGGTGCGCTATAATTTATCCAACTTGGCCCAGTTTCATTCTATGAATAACATAGCTATTGCAAGTACACAGTCGTCCACACTTAGGCTGCAAACGCGAGTGCGCAGCATGCGTTATTCGAGATGCCACTGCGTCCATTGCAGCTACACACCCCTTAGCGGAGATGCAGACAGCATGAAGTAGCAGCCTCTAGTCCCTCTACAGCCACTGGGGTCCCAAACTAGAGACCTCCACCTAGTGTATGTGAGGGTTGGTAACCTCAGGATCAGCTGGTGCGTAACCTCCTGCATTTGTATCTGATATGTTTTCCACCACCACCTTCGATAAGCAGCTACCTACCATAGCAGATGTGAAGCAACAGCTCCTGGTCCCTCTCCGCATAAGCCACTTTGCTTTGATGAGTGCGTGCGCACCATACCAAAGAGGCCGACGATGTGAAGCAGCAGCTCTTGGTCTCTACAGTTACAAGCCACCTTGCCTCGATGCGTGTCTGCTCACCGTAGTAAAGAGGCAGACCACATGAAGCAGCAGCTCATGGTGCTTTTACACATGAGGCATTGTGCTTCAATGTGCAGATGAGCACCATAGCAAATATACAGACGACGTCACACTGCAGCTCCTGGTCCCTGTACGCATAAGCCACTTTTCTTCGATACTCATCTGGGTACAGGAGCGAAGAGGCAGACCCCGTAAAGCTGTAGTTCCTGGGCCCTCCATACACAAGCCACCTAGCCTCAATGCATGGCTGTGCACCGTAGAAAAGAAGCAAAAAACGTTTAGCCGCAGGTCCTGGTCCCTCTGCACATGAGGGATTTTGCCTTGATGTGCATCTGCACCCCGTAACAAACGGACAGATCATGATATAACAAAGAAGCTCTTGGTTCCTCTGCACATAAACCAATTTTCCTCGATGCGCGTCTGCACACCGGAGACAAGAGGCAGATGACGTGAAACTGCAGCTGCTGGTCTATCTACCTGCAAGCCACTTAGCCTTGATGCACTGATGTGACGGATGCAATGCTATTTCGCAACGTGCATACCACCCTTTCCCATATTTAAGCTAAGAGTGGACGACCATGTAAACCTAAAATATTGGCAATTTGCTTCAAGGGACAATCCCAAAGAGTAACATGGTGGATAATGGGAAAATAATTTGCTGTATAAGGATTGTTTAGGCCAGTGCTACATCCTACACGTAAACAAGCTAGGAAGCTCACTGTCGAAGGAAATTGCTGTGTTTTTAAAATCTTTTGATGCTCAAACAACTTTATCACTGACAATCATGATTCAATATATTAATAATATAGATATTGATATTATACTTACTTTTAGCCAAGAGAAAGCAAAGAGAATGCAAAGGGAATGTTGATGTTTTTCCCCCATGGGTGAACTTTTAGCCAAAGGAACTTTTGCCCACATGCTCGAAGTGCTGCTTTATGTTTGCTTACGAAATCGATACAGCAAATGACATCTCAAACATTTTATTGAAGCCACATGTTAGTTTTCAACGAAAACAGCATTGCCATGCAGACGCAGAAGACAAACACTTTCACAACACACTAAACGAAAACTGCACAGCTGTTTTTAATATGAATGGGTACAGGTTTTTGCTGTAACAAGCCAAACGTTAGCCTTCAATAATAAAAGCATTGCCATGCAGAAACAGAACACATAAACGTTCGCAACGCTTTAAAGTAGAAATTCTATAACTGCTTGTAAGAGGACCATACAGGTGGCGGCTATCAGAAACCTTGAATATCATCATGATGCCATAGATTCAATTTATGGCTATCATAGTATTAACAAGATCGCTTTAAAGCTACTTTATATGATAATCTAAGAGCATGATAAGAGCTTCCAGTGCTAGGAATAAGCTCAGTGTTGTGCACTTTAGGGTGCTGCATGGCTCTAGTGTAGCTTTGGCATTATCTCGCGCTGTCAATATTGCAGTGAAATTCTGAGGAGCCTCTGATTATCTGTAAGGACACGGCAATAACAAACTTGTTTTCATCTTACGTTTGCTTAGATTAGGAGTTTTTGAACGCCTGTGGCTTGCACGATCTGCCAATATGCCTGTTTTGAATACCATAAGACGCTGCAGTCACCAAAATGTTGGTTTTGCGTAGTGTACTCTTTATTGTGTTGTTTTGTACAGAATAGAATACCAGAAACTGCCGAAGCGGCTTCAAATAGAGTTGTTACCGGTACACGCCGGAATCGAAATCGTCAATTTGTCCACACGGTACGTAAGCGGCTAAACAACCTAGGAATTTGCGAGATCGATGGAATTCTACAGGAACTGCGGTCCACCGAGAAAGTGATCCTCATGACTGTGTAATCTCTAACTCTTCTCTAATCATACGGATACTTGAATGATGCTTAGTTTTCAGTAAAACTCGCACGTACACAATCATTATCGTCCCGTATCCTTCGTCGATGCGGGCTCAGGTCGTTGCTGGGCTGGACGTCTCCGCGGCCTGCTGTAAATGCTTTGTGTTATTTGCAAATTCGCAGCAAAACATCGCATCACTGCCTTGATCACGACAGTAATTAGTGCTTCGATAGGAGACCAGTTCCTCCCTGCAGGTGCCCTGTCGTGTGCTCCAAAACGAACAGCAAAAATGTACCAACCTTCGTGGGCGTCTTGTGCGCCGCTGCACTGTGCACGCCAGGCGGGCCATACTGTAGAGGCGGCCGTTTTTTGACGCGCCCGTCGTATTCGACGTACCACGGCTGACATCACCGACTCTGACACTCGCGTCGAAAACGTTGGACTTATTTGGGCCTCAGTGCAGATTCGACGGCTTTATTGATGTATACAAAGTTCAGCGGAGCACGACGACTACAAACTGTATGTGTGCTGTGTAAAATCGAATCCAGTGGTGGACGTACGGCGCTGTCCTCTGGGCGCAGAGATTCGATCACCCTCGTTCGTACGTGCGCCTAAGTTTGGCGGACGTCCGAGATGCAGCCGAGTTCGGACGTCCACCACACATCAGTGGCTATCTGCGATCGCTGTAGGCGTGCTGCCGCAATCGGTGGAATGCGTGCCTTCTGCTCCAGCATCGTTTGTAATGACTTAGGATACGTAATCAACGTGAAACATCTTCCACAGATGTGTAAAGGAAATATTTAGGTGAAAAAATAATGGCGAGCGCTTCCTTTATTAGTTGACTGTACTTTTTCTCGGCATCAGTCAATGTGCGCGATACATAAGTTTCCGGGCAAGAGCTGCTTTCATGTTCGGCAACATATGAGACAGTACTGCCCCAACGCCGTACTGACAACCGTCACATGCCACTTGCAAAGGTTTATCTTGGTCGCAACTCGTCAGCATCCAAGATGACGTCAACGCATTCCAGATTTCCTCGAACGCCACTTGACACAATCCTTTGCAACGCCATGGCTGGTAGCGACGCAGCAGTGTTTTAAAAAGAAATAGCAAGAGTAGGCAGTCGTGGAACAAACTTTCCGTAGTAATTCACGATGCCCAGAAACATTGGCAGCTATTGCTTGCCTCTTGGCGCAGAAGCTTTTACAAATGCTTCAGTATTTCTCTGGCGTTATGCTGACACCTGCTACGTTGATAGCATGACCCGGGCATGGCAGTTCTTTTTCGAAGAACGAACACTTTTCTTTCTTTAATTGAATCCCGCACCATATTCCATCAACCCCGTTAGGGCCTCTTCGAGGTTTGCAAAATTCTCGTTCATCGTCGTGTCTATGATGCAAATATCGTATAAATATCATATAAACTCCGACCAGCAGCCTGATTAAAACAAAAAATCCTTTATGAGTATTTAGGGTCAAGTATTTTCTTAAAGACTCCCACATTAATACCGGCTGATAGGCTCAGTTGAGGCCAATCTTAGAACTTTTTGGCTGCCTGCGAGCGCTGCAACCAACTTGTAGACTCTCGGGAGTGTGTATCATCTTGTATTAGGACAAAGATTTAGTGTGGTCTTGTAATCTCCGCATAGCTTTATGCCACCGTCCTTCATTATTACTGGTACAACCAGTGTGGTTATAGTCACTCGTCGCGATGGGTGAAATTACTCCCTCGCGCTTCAATTTCATACGGTCAGCGTCAACTACAACTTGCTATGCAAAGGGCACACGTCATGCCTTCAGAAATTTCGGCACACTATCTTTTTTGGGGGAAAATCCCGCTCTTTCTCAAGCAACTGTCCTTAGCTCGTCCTTAAAATGGTCCAGACACAAATTTTGGAATATAAGCAGTTTTTTTGCTTCTTATTCCTGATATGCGAGGCAACTAAACCTTAAAGTTTCAGCTGCATCGTAGCCAGAAATGTTTTTAAAACTAGTATTTATGTTTTGTTTTTCTGAACAGCTTGCCAATCTGGTAACCGGCGCTGCCAGGGACGACATAAGCTGACGCCATGTCGTCTGCTGCATGTTCTGTGGATCAGTGTAAAATGCGGTTATGCTAAGCCGCGGTATTGTCGGCCAATAAGTACACCTTGCACATGCATCAAAATGTTTATCGGGTCCCAGCCAGGCGAAACAATTTCCTGTGTGTTTCCACCTATGTCATACAAAGCATGGTCGGTCGACCCTCGATATTTATTTTAGATATTTATATATGTTACCTGGTGACGGGTAAGAATAGATTTGCAATTGATGTTTCTGCCAACAAAAGTTTTCGAGGCACAGGGAATTCACAATTAAGAAGAGGTGGAGTAACGCGCTTATCTCCTTTGCTTTTTGAGCACCTTTAGTTAATAATTTACGGAGAATATAATACCCTTAAGTAGCTTAAAATTGTCTGAGAAAATACACGTAAAATGTTATTTGTATTCAGTAAATTTTCCCTCTTCTGGGTAGTGTAGACATCTTCACAAATGTGCTCAAAATCAACCCAGGAAAGGAAATTTTACCTCATTTGCTATTCTTTATCTCAAAATGGTCTCTGGCACGGTATAAATAATTCCGCACTATGTTCTCAGCTTACTTGTCAATCAAACTACTACAGCTTATATTTATAGAACTTTTAAAAACAGAGATACGGTCGCTCTAATTGCAACAAAGCAGCGAACAATAAACATTTCGAAGTAAAGTTAGAGAATCATATTTATATTTTTTAAACTTTTCCTAAGTATTCCCTTCTACTTCAGAATTCAACGTTATTGACAATATTGCATAATATTGATGCACTAGTAGTCAGGACAAGTCTAATAAGACCATTACGCAAGAATCGGCACTTGTGTACATCTGACTTCCTCTCCGCAAAGTGTACACTATGCCAGCAGGATTGGATGTGTGGTTGTTACAAAAAGGCGAGCAGTACAGAAAAGATGTCAACGGAACTGAGGACGTTATGTTTGAGTCTATTTGGTCACCGCAGCAGCCATGTGTGTGGGGATATGCAAAATCCAGACGTTCATTTCAACAAGCAGCGCAGTGAGAGCTAGTTTTCGCGTCCTCGGATTGATCGAGTTCAAAACAGCAGAACCTCTCGGGTAGCTGTTAAACGCATGCGCACTGGAGCTTCGCTATTCTATCCGCCGTTTGTTAGCACCGCAAACAGACGCCGATAATATGGGTGTGAATGAAGTGAGGTCAAAGCACTATCGGGGAGCTTTCAGCGCCCACTCCACCCGCGCGGGCGACAGCCGCTGGCTGCTCCAGATGCGATCGACAGAAACTGTAATGCTCCAGATGCGATCGGTGGAAAGCATGAACGTGGCGCTCCATTGGCAAAGCGAGGTATCGTAAGCCCCCCGTCAAAAGAACTACTAAACTATTTGTCCTAAACTATGCGCGAGCCTATCTCAGATGACGTAGCCAGATGCTTTAACTGGGTCGTTTGGCTCACGTTGGATCCGCTGTTCTAGCTTCATTATTTGGTATATGGCTTGCTCGTTGAACTTTATGTGCCTTTTGTGTAATCCAGTTTGTGGTGAAGAAATGTGAAAAACGTCTGTGTGCTGCTCGATGCCACAGCGCATCAAGAGTTCCTTGCGTACAAAGCTGATTCCGAATAATTCATTACAGTGTCTCTCACACCTATTTTGCACCGTCGAGACAAATATTTTAGATGCAGTATTGTTACGCAGTGGAGAATGAAAGGTGGCGCGCTTGTGCCTGGAAGGTGAAGAGAAAGAAGTGCGTCGAATGCAGGGCCCTCATTTCCTGGCTGCTTCGCAGTCCCTCGATGTATATATCTGCAATCCTCTTTTTTGAATATATTTCTGCCCGTTACAATATTATGCCAAACTTTAAAATAAGCGATTCACAAATATAGAATCTTCAGACCTACGTGGTGCGCTGTGCCTTGTGCAAAGGCCTTATTGAAGTTGTCGTAAATACTGGTGAATTAATATTATGCAGTATGTCGATAATAATTTCGAAAGCTTAAGTAGAGGAGAACGCGTGGACTACGCTTAAGAAATAGCAAAAATGGGTTTTATTTTAACTGTTTTCAGAAATTTTCACTGTTCGCTTTTTCCTGAAATTAGCGAGATTGTATCCCTGTATTGACATGTTATATAAATATCAGCTTTAGCAGTTTGATAAAAAAGTATACTGATAACATAGTGTGGAATTATTGCTCTCCATAAACTGCTCTGTCACAAACTATTTCTCAGATAAAGGTTGCAAATTGGGTAAAATTTTGTTTCCTGGTTGTATTGGAGTTTTTCACAACATTTTTATACTGCCCAAAAAAGCAAAAACTACCTGAGTGGAAAGGACGACAGGCATGTAATTACTCAGACAATTTTCAGCTACCTAACGTTATTTGAGTTTGTGGAATTTATAATCAAAGTTGGCCAAAACAGCAAAGAAGATAAGCGCTGCCCTCGACCTCTTCGTCATTAATAATTCCTTGTGCCTCGCAAAAATGTTTGGGGGCGAAACCAAATGCAGAAGTTTTTTACCTCATCAGGCAACAATATATAAAATTTCGAAATAAATATAAATGGTCGACAGACCATGCTATCTTTTATACGTGGAAACATCCTTCTTCAGTTAACAGAGGCTTGACCAGGAATTAACACTCTGACCTTGTGAATGTCTGTTACGCTCAATTAGAGGCGTGTGCTTCTGCCACACTCCATTTCTTCGCTTCCATGGCTAGCGCTCGTTCAACGGCTTTCTGGAAGCTTAGCTTATTATCCTTCGTGATTAAGACGGGCTATATGTCTTCTCTGTGCAAATTGTAAACGAAACGGTTCCGCAGATACTGATCTAGGGCGGATTCAAATTTTCCCGACATGTGACTCCTTCCTCCGAAATGAGCGCCTGAGATGAGACTCCCTCGTGCAGCCCTAGTTTTATGCAATTAGAGCACTAGCGGTTACAATTAAGCTTGCTAAAACCCTTCTCGTGTTCCTTTTCTGAACAAAACTTCGAAGTCGCTGAAGCTTCGCTTTAAAACTGAAATACGTTTCCGCCTTGTCCTTCTATTCCTCTTTTTTCTGCTTTATTCTACTTACCGTTGTGCTCACTCACACGCATGATTCTAGATCACACACTCACGCACGCACACGCACACACACACACACACACACACACACACACACACGCGCACACACAG
>JAJIZL010046945.1:0-16970 GCA_023969395.1 Amblyomma maculatum | reverse complement strand
GACGCATCATGTCAAAATAGCTTTTCGACTCTCTTCTGCGAAACTTTTGCACGCCGCCGAGAGCAGTTTTTTCTCGATTTCGGAAAGTCTAGGCAAGTACCGATGTTGAATCACTTATTAGATAACGTAGACGCTATTTTGCTACTTTGTGAACGTTATTTCAGCTGGAATGGGGTAGTAGATTTTGCATAGGAATTTTTTAAATCCCAGCCCCCAAATATTCAAGTCCCTGTATTATGTACAAAACAACACAATAAAGAGTTCACTACGCAAATCCAACATTTTGGTGACTGCAGCGTCTTCTGGTATTCAAAACAGGCATACTGGCAGGTCGTGCAAGCCACAGGCATTCAAAAACTCTTAATCTAAGCAAACGTTAGATGAAAACAAGTTTGTTATTGCCGTGTCCTTACAGATATTCAGAGGCTCCTCAGAATTGCACTGCAATATTGACAGCGCGAGATAACGCCAAAGCTACACTAGAGCCATGCAGCACCCTAAAGTGCAATATACTGAGCTTATTTCTCGCACTGGAAGCTCTAATCATGCTCTTAGATTATCATATTAAAGTAGCTTTAAAGTCATCTTGTTAATACAATGATAGCCATAAATTGAATCTATGGCATCATGATCATATTCAAGGCTACTGATAGCCGCCACCTGTATGGTCCTCTTACAAGCAGTTATAAAATTGATACTTTAAAGTGTTGCGAACGTTTATGTGTTCTGTTTCTGCATGGCAATGCTTTTATTATTGAAGGCTAACGTTCGGCTTGTTACAGCAAAAACCTGCATCTATTCATAATCAAAACAGCTGTCCAGTTTTCGTTTAGTGTGTTGTGAAAGTGTTTGTGTTCTGCATCTGCATGGCAATGCTCTTTTCGTTGAAAACTAGCATGTGGCTTCATTAAAATGTTTGAGATGTCATTTGCTGTATCCGATTTCGTAAGCAAACATAAAGCAGCACTTCGAGCATGTGGGCAAAAGTTCTTTTGGCTAAAGGTTCATTCATGGGGGAAAAACATCAACATTCCCTTTGCATTCTCTTTGCTTTCTCTTGGCTAAAAGTAAGTATAATATCAATATCTATATTATTAATATATTGAATCATGATTATCAGTGATAAAGTTGTTTGAGCATCAAAAGATTTTAAAAACACAGTAATTTCCTTCGACAGTGAGCTTTCTTGCTTGTTTACGTGTAGGATGTAGCACTGGCTTAAACAATCCTTATACAGCAAATTATTTTCCCATTGTCCACCACGTTACTCTTTGGGATTGTCCCTTGAAGCAAATTGCCAATATTTTAGGTTTACATGGTCGACCACTCTTAGCTTGAATATGGGAAAGGGTGGTATGCACGTTGCGAAATAGCATTGCATCCGTCACACCAGTGCATCAAGGCTAAGTGGCTTGTAGGTAGATAGACCAGCAGCTGCAGTTTCACGTCATCTACCTCTTGTCTCCGGTGTGCACACGCGCATCGAGGCAAAGTGGTTTATGTGCAGAGGAACCAAGAGTTTCTTTGTTATATCATGATCTGTCTGTTTGTTACGGGGTGCAGATGCACATCAAGGCAAAATCCCTCATGTGCAGAGGGACCAGGACCTGCGGCTAAACGTTCTTTGCCTCTTTTCTATGGTGCACAGCCGTGCATTGAGGCTAAGTGGCTTGTGCATCGACGGCCCAGGAACTACATCTTTACGGGGTCTGCCTCTTCGCTCCTGTACCCAGATGGGTATCGAAGAAAAGTGGCTTATGCGTACAGGTACCAGGAGCTGCAGTGTGACGTCGTCTGTATATTTGCTATGGTGCGCATCTGCACATTGAAGCACAATGGATCATGTGTAAAAGCACCATGAGCAGCTGCTTCATGTGGTCTGCCTCTTTACTACGGTGAGCAGACACGCATCGAGGCAAGGTGGCTTGTAACTGTAGATACCAAGAGCTGCTGCTTCACATCGTCGGCCTCTTTGGTATGGTGCGCACGCACTCATCAAAGCAAAGTGGCTTATGCGTAGAGGGACCAGGAGCTGTTGCTTCACATCTGCTATGGTAGGCAGCTACTTATCGAAGGTGGTGGTGGAAAACATATCAGATACAAATGCAGGAGGTTTCGCACCAGCTGATCCTGCGGTTACCAACCCTCACACACACTAGGTGGAGGTCTCTAGTATGGGACCCCAGTGGCGGTAGAGGGACTAGAGGCTGCTACTTTATGCTGTCTGCATCTCCACTACGGGGTGTGCAGCTGCAATGGACGCAGTGGCATCTCGAATAACACATGCTACGCACTCGCGTTTGCAGCCTAAGTGTGGGCGACTGTGTACTTGCAATAGCTATGTTATTCATAAAATGAAACTGGGCCAAGTTGGATAAATTATAGCGCACCTCATATGCGGCGAGAATATAAATGCCACTCCACAAAACTTAGATGCGTTCTATGCCATAGGATTGTAAATCATATAGATGCTACTGACAAGTCAGATTCTTCAACCTCAGATACGCCGGACAGAAAACCAAAGGTGTGACTGTAATTGTCTAGCTTGCTCTTTCTCTGCAGACTTGAGTCAGAAGTGTGTTACATTGCTGTGTGTGAGACAGGTGTGAACCTGGGGATTTTAAGCCTGCAACAGGTATGATACTGTAGTTCAAAGGCCAAATGGTACTCATAAATGTAGATTTATCCCCTTATAATAGTATTGTCAGACACTGAAATATTAGTTTGCTCTGCATTGTTTCTGTCTTTTTGATGTACAGAGATGTACACATATTTATGACTTGTAGTAGTAGACTTTGCACTAAGAAACATGGCAGCGTTATCTGACGTGTTGTTTTCATTCCTTCAACAATTTTTATTTCTATATAGCAAGGCTTTCTCAAGATAATAAGCTCTTTTGTCTAATTCGGCAGCCAAGCTTTCCCAAAACTGTGTGATATCTTTATAGCTAACTGGTGGTATAACTAAATATATGTTGTACTATCTGTTGAGTAGCTTTCTTTTTTCCCTGCCTCTTTTATTTCGCTCAAAATAAGGCCCAGCGGACGGTAACTCTCGCATTTTTAATGTCTTAGGCCCTGCCTTAATGCAGTACTCCTAGGTCAATACCATTTTTATAGCTATGTCTGTTGCACGCAACTCATTTCTTTTATACACTCCTTATTATTAATCAATTACCCAAGTGGTAGCTTATCTATGGGGCAAAAGTATCTGGACTGTACGTTTGGAGATTTTGGCCTAGAATGGCGAGGTAAACGAGTGGTGACCTTATTTCTCTAGAACACATGAAAGAACTTATGTTCAACTTGCACATCGACAAGTATGGTCCGAGACTCCTAGTCGATGCGGAAGTTATGCGCTTTGATAGGAATCTGTGTGCTCCACACACTTATATCTCCGATACTGCATAGGGCAAATATGGGCCATCCTTAGACAGGGGAAGTTCATTTGGGCCACACTATCCTCCCCCTAGATAAGATACACACTTCTTGTAGACAGCATCTCTGCATGCCATAACTTTTTCTAGTTTTGTGGTGCGTAGTTCAGAAAACCATGACATGCATGCCCAACTGGTTGTCAAAATTATGCAACCATATCTCATTAACTAACATTTATGGTGTATACTGCCGGTAACACATCAGGAGCTTATGGTTCCTAGCTTTTTTTTAGTTTTGTGTAACTGTAAGCCTTGCTATTTTAATATCACATATAGCACTGTGGGTAAACAAATAACTTTACCTTTAATTCTTATAAAAGCATGAAATCTCCACAATCACGTAGGCGGGATATGCTTCAACATTGGGCTTTAGCCATATGTTAAACATTGATCTTTATTCTGATGCTGCAGCTTGAATACCACCAGTTACACTAGCTTAAGTTACTTCATCACAGCTGCTCTAAGGAGACACTTTCTAGACGCTTTCGCTCGCCTAGATCTTGATGTCGATATACCGCTGACACCACCCCGGAGTGTCTTTTGGAAGGGTACATGGAAACCGGTGCTAGTTGTGCAGTTTCCAAATAAAAGGTGACAATTTTATATGACGATATTATTGATAACTGACTTTTAGAGCTGGAACAATTACTTTAGAAGTTTGCCCGCCAAGATAGATAGATGTATTTACTGAAAGGAAAAGGCAGAGAGGTTGGCCAAGCCATTCAAAATGCACGTTTCTGTCACTAATGCCTACCTGTGTAATACATCAAAGCTCTGGCTGTTATTTATGTTAATATATAGCATCCTTTATGCCTAGTTCATCTGCATGTGCCTCCATGTTTTGGGTATTTCTGAGAGCACACAGAAGCAAACATATATAACATGCTATGTTTGAGCAGAGTGGTATGTTGAAAAAGACTACGTAAAAACATAAAATACTGAATGCCAGGTTTTGGTCAAACTAAATTTTTATCTTTTGGTACTCTTCATGGGTTTTGCTGCAGTTTTATGATCTTTCTATATGTATCTGACCGTTCTGAATGGAGATGTACACGTACAGTGCCATCTGGAAAAAGCAATTTAGAGAAACTGGCAGATATCTAATAAAAGTTAAGCACAGATAACTTGTATATAATTTTCTCTTGTTTTGCAGAAGGAGCCAAACTTGAAGTTCCTAGCTTAGACCTGCAAGACCAGCAACAGCTGATCGAGCGTGTTGGCAGAATATTAGCGGCTCCAGGAATCTCGGCCTGCGGTGGCCACTCACAGACCACTTGATCATATCCTCACCAGTTTCCAAGCATTATGTTTCATTAAATGCAATTTCCTTCTCCGCCTCTCCAAGGGAAGAGCTGTGTGCCGGCCAAGATTATATAAAAAAACATTATTCAAGCTGATTCTAGTCACTCCAGTTAGCCTGTATTTTACCATGCAATTCCGTCTATGTTTGCATGCAGCTGGGAGCCACATCTCAACTGCCGCGATTGATGCCTTGCCCCACCGTAACTTTTAAAGGTTGCGGTTATCGTTGGTGGCAGTTCATGAGTACTAGTGGTTATATTTGACATTGTAGACGCAATAAGCACAAATAATAATTGCGACTCATTATGACTGCTAATGACGCCAAAACGGCCAATATGTCAAACGACGACTTAGGATGACCGCGCTGATTGGAAATGAGTAAAAATGATTTGCGATATGTGGTAACGACTATCATGATCGACTACAATGAGCGGTCGAAGCAATAAGCCGGCAAGTGCGTCGAACATATATGGTTCCCGACTTTTGGCTGCCAGTTTTACAGTCGAACTGGCCGCTCCCACATACTTCGCACATTTGGGTACTTCAAAAACCTGTTTAAAAAAACATCGGGACCGTCAGATGTGAAAGCTGAGGCAGACTACGAACTGTCAGCGTGCACTGTGACGAGACAACTACGTTTCAATATGCTCACAAATTGGTCCTCACTAGTGAAACCTCAACCTGCAGCCCTTTTTCGTTCGATTTGTAGAGCCGTACGCAATGCACGAAGAAAGCATTTTTCACTGAAACATCGAGACCACGCCAGCTACGCACCCTGACGGACGGCGCGTTGGATTTTCGTGGCAAGATGACGGCGCGTGGCTTCAGCTTTAGGATGTCACTCTGGTCCAGAAGTTTTATTTTAAACGTCCTAGCGCCTGACTGTCCCTGCGCCGAGTCACAGCACGCAACTGGGATATAAGCAGGGGCGATGCGTTCGCTCCTCAGATACGCACCATGGACCGAGAGCGGCAGTGCTTGTCACGGGAGCTGTAGAGGCTGCGGCAAATTGCCTTGCGATCCAGAAGTCGTCGCGCTGGCGCGGAGAGAAGAGTACTCCTCTTTCCACTGGGCATGCGCGCGTCGCAGCAGAGAGCTGACCGAGTAGAGCAGGAAAGCATCGGCCGGCACTGTATGCGCAGAACATGAGAACTTATCCCGATTAGAACCCCGGTCAATTTTGAAACATTCAATGGAACGCAGGTTGTGCTTGATGTAATGCTCAGTCACCCGTAGCCAAACTCTTTTGTTCCAAATTCGGTTTAGCAGCGTTGAACTCCAGTAATTGTTGTACGAAATTTGTTATATAAACTCTCATCCGTCACTTTCACAATGACACAAACTTTTGGTTCGCTGGAGATAACGCGTGAAGACAGAAATACGGTGCATGTAATGGCTACGTTACCTTTATGATAGAGTCTTATAGCTGGTGCATTTCATCGAATATTTGTTCCATGACGCATAGTTGTCTTATTTTTTATACAACTTCTTACGACTAACGATCAGTAACATGGGCTCTTTTGTTTGTGTGTGGTGTGTATGCTACACTTTAGTATGCTATTGCACTAACTTTTCTGCTCAGTAACCTTTGTATTTGCCCCCTCCCCCTTGCAAAGTGTCTCTCTTGAAGCCTGTATCCTACTTGTAAATAAACGAAAGTATATATTTGATCAATGGTTTAGCAAGTGAGCTAATTGAAGATCGCTTCACAAATGTGCTTTCCTACGCATACTGGAGAAAAAATGTAAATAAGTCTTCATAGAAAGCGTGATTGTCTTTCAATTGGTCGTTCGCTCGTCCGTTATCGCCTGTATTTTGCAAACATGAGGGTAGAACTGTGCAACAAAATGATGGCAATCGATTAAAAATAACTTCGAAAGGTGCCGCTACATCAAACGCAAATCATGTTTGATGAATCTCCGTCTAAAGTTATCTGCCGTGTGCTGAGGCAGCAACTCTCTTAAAAGGCCAGATGTGTCCGTCTTGCTTTCGAAGGTTGTCACACCATTTTATGAAAGCCTTCGAAGGTGGTCGGAGAGCATGTTGTGGTTTACTCGAGATAAAAGCTTTTTAACATCCCTCAAACAGTCTCAGGTATGTTCGTATCGAAGCCCTAACGCATCCACTCCAATAGCTGCAGAAGCCTTTCTTGTATCTACAGGGCTATGGTCTTGCTGCAGGAAGAGTACTCCATCTTTCAATGACCTGGTGAACGTAAACGGAATACGATAGTGGTCGAGTACGTCATAGTAGCTTGTGTGCCGTAACGATGATAGCGGGATGCCGCGCGTGACAGATACTGCGATTGTCGCGCAATTTGACTGTACCGAAGACAAAAATAGTGAATGTATGAATGAATGAATGAATGAATGAAAACATTATTTCCACCGAAGAGGAGCCCTTCATCTCCCGCCCCCGGCACGCAGGCCGAGCAGTGGGACAGGTGGGCCCCGCAGCCTGAGGTCAGGTGAGGTTACAAGCACTCTCCACGGCCTCAGCCGCCAGGCGGGTCGCGTGCCGCTGAACGGTGGGATCTCCGCTCCCCAGCCAAACATCCCAGGCTTCTCTACTATCAATGTTAATGCCGGTGCCTGGGGAATCGGCGCATTGCCATATTATATGATCTGGAGTCCCGTTTTGGCCGCAATGTTTACATTTAGAATCTTCTTCCTCCCCGGTCTGTGTTAAGAAAACCCAGACAGGGCAGATGTAGTTATCGGCTTGTAATCGCCTCCTGATGCGTGCTTCATTGTTAGTGAGAGACCGATCTGGGGGAGGGTATACTTTTCGATCTAGTTTGTACGATTCTGTGATCTCATTGTATGTGATAGCACAATCTTTAATTCCCTTGTATTCGGGCTGTTCTACCGCTGCCCGGTGGTAGAGATCTCGGGCCAGAAGGTGCGCAGCTTCGTTGCCAGGGACAGACTCGTGTGCTGGTATCCATATGATGGATAGGGTTCTAGTATTGGGATTTGTGAGAATTTTTTTGGCCTCCTCTGAGATCCGTCTTTTTGCAAAATTCCAGACAGCCGTTTTGCAGTCGCTGATTATAGTTTTGGCCTGTGTACCAGTTCATGCGAGCGCTATTGCGACCTCTTCAGCTGTACTAATGTCACGGGTCCGTGTTGAGGCCGCAATTTTAGGTGCACCTTCTCCATTTACTACTGCCGAGACAACTGCTCCGCGTCGTCCGCATGATGCATCTACATAAGCAACTTCATCGGCTGCTTTGCGTTTCATGCTATTAGCGATGGCTTTGGATATGTGTTCTCTGCGTTCTTTGTTGCAGTCTGGGTGCATGTTTCGAGGTAAGGGTGGTACCAGTAGGTGTTCCCTTATGTTGGGTGGGATAGATGTTTTCATCTGTGGGCCTCTGTCTGATTGGAGTCCGACCCACTCCAGGATGGCTGTGCCTGTTTCCGTCTGACTTAGTCTTTCCAGTCAGATGAATAGTTCTGACTTTTGCGGTGAGCAGGATAGATCGCGTTCCGCAGCTTACTCACCCACCTTATTTGCGGCAGCCAGGAGTTTGTTCTCTATTTCTGCGTCGCTACCTTTATTTATCCAGATATTTATGTCATCTGCGTACATGCTAAATTTTAAGTCCGGTATTTGCTTTAGTTGTGCTGGTAGCCCCCTCATAGCAATGTTAAATAGAAAAGGAGACAAGACAGAGCCTTGTGGCGTTCCCTTCCTACCCAAGGTGACTGTGGGTGATTTGGCGCTTTGAAAACTCATGGTGACTACTCTGATAGCGAGAAAATCTTTGATATAGATATAGGTTCTGATTCCAACCCCAACTTCTTGGAGACCTTCGAACACTGCCTTATGCTTGACATTGTCGAAGGCTTTGGTTACGCCAAGTCCGAGAATAGTCTTCGTACCTGAAGATCCATGTGTTATGATATCGTATCTAAGTCCGAGCATCACGTCCTGTGTGCTTAGCCCCGGCCTGAAGCCCACCATTTCATGTGGCCAGAGGTTCTCTTGCTCCATGTATTTGGCAAGTCTCGTCTGAATAACGCGGTCCATTAGCTTTCCCACGCACGAGGTAAGTGATATGGGTCTTAGGTTTTCTATTTTTGGCGGCTTCCCCGGTATGGGTATAATAATAATAAACCTTTATTTCCATCAGGTGCTATACAGATGGAGGGCTACGGAAAAAAAGCTGCCACTTGGCGGCTTGACGAGTCCGCAGCCCCATATATAAGGCAGCGTCTAGGCAACACCAGAGAATCAACACGCGATAAACAAACAAACACTTAATCAATGCGGAATAAAAGAAAAGTTCCTGAGCCAGGTAAAACAAACACCGTCAGCACAAAAAGTAAACAAGCGATAAGCATAGCAAGACACTTGTTCTATGCAGAAGAAAAGAAATGCTAGATAAAACAAACACCAGAAAAGTTGATCAGCTTAGTCAAACAGCAAACATGTCTCTGAGTTTAACAGTGGAACAGCTAAATAAATCAAAATTCAGTGATTGATAATAGTTTAAAAGCGATGGCAGAGAATAACACAAACGCTCCATACCAGAATTCAAGCGTGGTGCAGCAACCTTCCATTTTTCTCCACGTCTAGTATTATAACACTTCTCATTTGTTTCTAAATGTGCCAAGGCATCCAGGCTATGAATATTTTTTTTTACTTCATATTTATACCGAGCACTCAAACGGTAGCGGTATAGCTTGTGGGCTGTAATAACATTGGGCTGTAATAACATGAGCACTGTGAAAAAATTCTGCAGTGGTTGCATTATAACCAGCATTGTACACTTGGCGCAGATACCGTTTTTGCATACGGAATATTTTTTGTGTGTTAGAGAATGTAGTTGTGCCCCAGACAAGTTGGCAGTAGTTGACGTGCGAATAGAAAAGAGAATTATAGACCAATAGTTTTGTTTTAGTAGAGAGCATGTATCGGAGACGACCGACTACACCGGTTATCCGAGCAAGTTTGGCTAAGACAAAATTCACATGAGTTTCCCAGGACAGATTGGCAGTGAATATCACACCTAGACATTTGAAATGATCAACAATGTCAACAGGATGAGAGTTTAAAACAATATCGGCATGAGGAGGAACAGGTTTATTTTTCGGCCGGAAGACAACAGCTTTTGTTTTATTTTCGTTAATCTTCATGCAATTGGATGAGGACCATTGCTGCAGTTGGACTATGGTGTCATTACAATCAGAGATGAGTTTATCGATATTATTGCCAGAAAAAAATATGCTAGTATCATCTGCGTATATAATAAATTTGGCGTTCTGATTAAAGTTAACAATGTCATTAATATACAGGTTAAATAGCAAGGGGCCCAATATGCTGCCTTGTGGAACACCACAAAGCAGTGGCAGGACTCGTGACCGCGAGTTGTTGATTTGGACTACTTGACATCGATGGGATAAATACGATTGTAATAACTGTAGTCCACACCCACGTATACCGTAAAAGTCCAACTTCTGCAGCAGAATGTCATGATTCACCAGGTCGAATGCCTTGGAAAAATCTACAAATAGGCCGACTACTATTTCCTTGCTTTCGAACTGCGTTAAAATATACTCTTTCTGGTGAAGCAGGGCTAACTCTGTAGACATATTCTTCCTAAACCCAAACTGGTGTTTCGTTATTAATTCGCAGTGATCAGCAAAATTTACCAGCCTGCAGTGTATTATTTTTTCGAGAGGCTTAGAAAATATAGGTAAGATAGACACCGGACGGTAATTGCCCAATTCATTTCTGCTTCCCTTTTTAAAAAGCACAACTACTTTTGCAGTTTGCATTTTCACCGGAAATGTCGATGTCGTCAGACATTTATTAAAGATATGCATTAGAACTGGTGCTATGACATCTGCGACATACTTTACTGGTTTTATTTGAATTTCGTCGATATCCCTACTGCTGCTGTTCTTTAAATTTTTTATTGTTGAAATTACTTCCCGTACACTCACTGGCTGTAGAAATATTGATTTTTCATTCCGCGTGCTGATATACCGATACGCATTTGAGGAGCTGCCTGGCGTACTCATGCTTGTAAAGAAATTATTGAAAGCATCAGCCAGTTCCGCCTCGTGCAAAACTTTGCCATTAATCGTTAGTTTAGAAATGCAGCTACGTTGGTTATCGCGACGCAGTAGCGTGTTTAATTTGTTCCAGAGCAACTCACTCGGCACATTTTTGTCGTCCAAAAACGTGAGAAGTACTCTTTACGTGCATTACGTAGTTTTTTCGTTTTTGCGTCTCTTAACAGGAAAATGAGCATTGTACACTCTTTTGAAGGTATCTAAAAAAACACTGTAGGCGTTGTTAGCATCATGTATGTTCAGGACTTCGCACCAGTCTATTTGAAGCAGCTCATTTCTAAACGCGTTAAGAGCAGTATCGGTCACTGGCTGGTAGAGACTGTCAGCAGACGAACAGTTTCGACTGGGGGCAACTTGTAAACAAAGGAACACGGGAAGATGGTCACTAATGGAACATGATAGGGCACCAGCTTTTATATCTTGCGATGAAAGGTTTGTTATGAATGTGTCTAGCAATGATTCACATTCAGTTGTTATTCTGGTTGGTACATTAATAACATTTTCAAACCCATATGACAAGAGAATATTGTTGAAATTTGTACTAATAGGAGTGTTAACGCTCATATCAATATTATAATCACCTGCGGCGATCAGGTTATACCTATTCTCTACAACAAATGAAAGAAAGCCTTCATAAAAATCACAAAATGTTGAAATATGCCCATTTGGCGGCCGATAACAGACCGAATATATTACCTTATCTGCAATTAAAGTTAACACTTCATAGTCTAGTGTCACTATGCTAAATGCATTAAGCAGTTCACAGTCCATTTGCTCCAGCGTGAGAATTGCAGTGCCACCTCCGCGACCACAAGGGCGGTTGATATAGTACGTATTGTAGCCTTTCATTCTGAAAACATCACTCTCGTTCGTGCTCCACGTTTCGCTGAACATAATAACAGACAAGCTAAAAGAAAATTTACTGAAGAATTCTTCTAAAGAAAATGTTTTGTTGCGGACAGATCTTGCGTTTAGGTGTACACATTTTAGTACGGAAGACCTAAAATTAGATACTGTAATGTTCAGGTCGTCTGGAGAGTAAAAGGTGTGTTCAAACATCTTTGCCCTTTTAACTTAGGTATAGCACACGGCGCATTCTTCATTTTCTCTTAAGGTGATCAAGGTCATCGAGACATTTAATATGAATTGCATTTGCCCCATCCGTCATCCGTACAAGAACCTTTCCATGGGTATACCATACATATTTGAATTCGGCCTCTTTCGCCCAACTTTTTGTTGCTAGAAGCAGTTCTCGGTTGTGTCTGGTTAGGTTTTCTTGGATGAAGATTTTTGGCTTACTGTCTTTTAGTTTGTTCTTATTACTCAACCACGATTCCCTGACCGCCTGCCTTGTGAAGCGCACGATTATGCCGGGTATCTTATCTTTCTGAGCGGGCAGCCTGTGTGCCGAGGCAATGTCATGTTCGACGAGATGAGGCGTTTCGAGCTTATCTGCAACCTCATTCAATATTGTGAGCAAGTTTTCATCTTTCAGAAAAGGAACACCATGAACTTCCAAATTAAGCTGCCTATTTCTAAACTCAAGCTCATTCACTTCCCGTCGAAGCTGAACCTGAGCTGATAGGTTGTTTTCATCCCTTTCCTCCAGTTCTTGCACCTTCTTTCTGAGCACTTTATTCTCATTTTCTTGCACACCGATCGTTTTTTTTTCAAATCTTCAAAAATGGCAGACATGTGCGTGACAGATTCTTCCATGGCTTCCACTCGAGTTACGAGGGCTGGTAGGCTTTCAAGCTTCAGATTAATAGATGTAAGGATAGCCTTTATATCTCCATCAGTCTTGCTTTCGTCACTGCAGCTACCATGTGACGCCGAGTTTCGACAATCTTGGCATCGCCACGCTTTCTTGGCAGCGTCAGATTTTCCCTTGAATGACTTTTCCGTTATTCCAGCACATTTTCCGAAATGGTACTCCCGTGCGCACTCTGAACAAGCCATGCATCCTTCGTTCTCAAGAAAGACCACATTACAAGTGCAGCAGACGTTAGACATGGTTTTCACAGCGACAGGATGTCGCCAGAACCAACACAGGAAAGTACACTAAAGGTCTTTGGCAGCGACCGCAGCACAAGCACCATCAAGTAGAAGAATATGAGTACAAACTAACCTGCACAGTTTCGATAGCAGGGTGAGTGGTGATGTTCGCAGGGTGCTGCTGCCGCTGCCAAATGACCGCTTCGCCAGGTGCTTCCGATTTATGTACGGTCAGTCGAGGGCTCCCTCAGGCGCGCAGGTGCACTGGATGCCTGCAGCGGTGATAGCAGAAATGATTTCTTGCAAAGCCGGTCGTGCGGTAGAACACGGTGATTTGAGTGGCAGGAGAAGCCAGGCAGCCAGCCGTGTCCGATGGGGCCGGGCAGCGTTAGACGATCCGGGAAAGGCTGCTCTCCGTCGTATCTGCACAGTTTCGATAGCAGGGTGAGTGGTGATGTTCGCAGGGTGCTGCTGCCGCTGCCAAATGACTAATATTATGAGGACTATACTTGCGATTTTCCATGCCTGCGGTAGTTGTCCAGTCTCCCATACCTTATTCATGTATTTTATCAAGGCTGTGATTGACTCGTCGTCTAGATTTTTGATAATAGTGTTCGTAATACCATCAGGTCCTGGGCCTGATCTTGTCTTTAATCTAAAGATCTCAGCTCGGACTTCAGCCCTAGTGATGGGGGCGTTAAGTGTAGGTTAGGTTTCCCCTCATATGCTGGTAACGTTTCGGTTTCCGTTTGTCTGATGTAGATTTCGAATAATTTACTCATCAATTGTTCGTCCGAGCCATCGAAGGCATGCTTAACTTTAGTTTGATTTACGTTAGCTTGTGCTTTAGATTTTTCCGGATCCAGCATGTGTCGTAGAATGTTCCATGTTTTGGAGAGGCTCATGCCTTGTTTTATTTCATCACATCTGCTACACCAGTTTTGTTCATTTAGTTTGATGGCGTATGTCTCTATCTCTTTATTATGTCGAGCTAGTGCTCTCCTAATATTATGGTTCCATATTTGTGTTGTTAGGTCCTGTTTCTTGTTCCACATGTTTAGGAGTTTGCTATTGATACTCGGCGGTGCATCTTCGTCTTCTAGAGGGACTGTTGCTTCCTCCACGTGTTTCTTTAGCTTTTCTGACCACTTCTCGATATCGTCTCAATTCTCGATTCCCTCGGTGTCGTATTTGCCTAAATCTTTCTCATTCCGTGATTTTGGGTTGTTTGGGTTTTCTAATTTTGATTCCTTTTCCTAATTTGAGTGCAATAATGAAGTGGTCACTACCTAGGTTTTGCTCGGTGTTTTTCCAGTGTGTTGTTTGGGTTTTCTAATTTTGATTCCTTTTCCTAATTTGAGTGCAATAATGAAGTGGTCACTACCTAGGTTTTGCTCGGTGTTTTTCCAGTCCGCTGTACATACATTCTTGCTTAAGGTCAGGTCGGGGTAGTGTCCCTGCTGACGCTATTACCCGTACGGGTGGGTGCATTTGGATCAGTGTGTAGGGTGAGTCCTAGTGTTTGCATGTCTTCCCATAATTGTCTGCCCTTAGGATCCTACCGATCGTACTCCCCTTCCTGATGGGCTGCATTAAAGTCACCCGCTATGACAAGCGGGTTATTTCCTGCGATCTTTAGGGCTTTTCGGAATAGGACATGGAACCTAACTTTTCTTTGCTTAGGAGTGCTGTATATATTCAAGAGAAAGATACTCTTTCGGTCTTTTCTTCCAGTGATGATTTCAGTTGAAACTCTTCTATATCCCGAGATGTGATCTCGCGATAAGTAACGGCTATGTATCTCTGGATAAAAGTCGTGACTGAATTTTTCACCCCTATCGCTGCTGTGGCTTTGATATCCAAACAATTTGGTTGGGTTTTCCCGGTCTCCTGTATCATGATAGTTATGGGTTTATCGGCAGTTTGTTCAATGTATTGTTTCAATAGCGCTCGCTTTCTCTGCTACCCTCTGCAGTTCCACTGCCAGATCGTGGAATTGTCGTTCTGATTATGGCTTTTGTCCATGATTATTACCCATTGTTTCTTCTAGTTTTGCGTTTCTGTTACTGGATTCAGAGAAGGCCAGTGATGCTTCCTGCATTTGTTCAGTGAGATTTTGAATCTGCACTTGCATCTCTCCCTGAGCCCCTGGAAGTTGCTGGATTAGCGTGTTAATATTCTCGAGTCGCTTATCAAATTTGTCATTACGTTGTTCAAAGTTTCTATTAAGGGTTATAAACGGATCGGTCTCTCCCCCTTTACACTTCTGGGGTGGCGGCAGGGGGAATTCCAAGTTCATACCATTTGATTCCTCTGAAGTGGAATTGGTAGTAATGGAATATATGGTTTTTTGGTACCTCATTTGATTGATTTTCAGGCGGGCTCTTAGCCGTGAGCTTTTCGGTGAATTTGGATTTAAGTTCCTGAATTTCGCGACTCATTTGTTTGATCATCTCTCTATTTTTGCGTTGCCCCATCTGAGTTTTTCCATCTCTCTATTTTCAGCCTGGGAGGTTTTGCTAACGAAGCTTACTGTCTTGTCTGCTGACTTCGGTTGGCCCCATGGATTCTTGGGATCTCTGGGAGGCAGGTCAGGTCCTCGTTCCTGGCTTGTGTTCCGGGATATTGAGGTCGCTCTGGTTGTCGAGCTTGATCTTGATCTCGATCGGGTCCCCGACCGTGGGTCCGTGTTTGCCCGATTCCTTCCTCGGGGTTCTCGTCCCTGGTGCTCTTGTTCCGAGTAGAGGATGGGTCCCTTGCTTCCTGAAGTTGGTTGCAGTTGTTGTTCTTCTAGCTTTTTCTCCCACATTTTCTTCTTTGAGAAGTTGGGCATCCTGTATATTTCGCGGCATTTGTTGTCTCCTAGGACATGGTCTTTACCGCAGAGTTAACACTTAGGTTCACATATGTGTCCAGCGCCTGGATGTTCCAAGTCACAGCTGCGACATTTCACATTGGTCGGGTCTAGGCATACATCGGTTCCGTCATGGTGATGTATGACTTGGCTTCAATTATGTTGGGTCCGATCTTCAGAGCTTGGATTGCTACGTACTTGTAAGTTCTCTTGGTATCCGTGGTAGCGACCAGTACTGATTGCTGAGTAGAGTTTGGGGAGGTGATGTCATCCTTCGTGGTCGTCAGGTCCAGGCCGGCGGCTTGGATGATAACTCGAGGCAAGTTCAATCTTCAAACGATGTTGATAATACTGTTAATTCCGCCTCTGGGGCGAATGATGATCTTGTTAGCAGAGCTGGGAATTCGCCCCTGCTGTCTCTCAATCGATTGTTTTGCCAGCTTCCTCCCTTGAGGGGGCTTGGGCTTGGGTAGGCGGAAGCGTCTGTTCCCTCCACGGTTTCCATCATCTTGCTCTTCTCAAGTGGCGACGCTCTGGGGCCGCTCCCAGCCTCTTCGGGTAACTCCTAGCTCTCAGCGAGGCTTCGGAGTCGAGCTAGGCCTAGGCTTCGGTCAGAAATGTTTAGACTCTTAAATTCAGAAAATTGGGCCTACCGTCGAAAGTCCGGTGTCTAAGGTTCACGCATCCGTTGGTAACACAGGATAGGAGGTGAGAAGTCAAATACCGCATTCGCAGATTGAACTTCTCAATTATGCTGACGTCAAGGAGGTGACGTCACCCATTTGCCGTCAGCTATGAGGAACAAGTGGGAACGAGTGCGCTCCAATACCGCCGGAAGGCGCTTCCTGCCTTCCGCGAGTGACAGATGTTGCGCCTTTCTTTTCCTGTAAAAGAATTACAGAACGCCGGTCAAGTGAGACGCGCTCGGCATGGAAGCCAAGGAGAGTTTAGCTGCTGACGGACGGCGCAGAACACTGGAGAAATTAACTTCTTCTGATCCCGAGGTGGCCAGTGCTTTTCGCTACGTAAATCTAGGCATAGCAGAGCTAAGCCATATTTAATTTTTATTTCTTTCCGCTTTCACTCCTACCCTCCGCATTTTTCTTAGTGCACTGTTCACTTGCCAACAGAGAAAGTGTAACACATTCTGAGCTTTCCCTGTCCTGTAAAACCATTTTTAGAAATAATTAAACTTATATACTGCCCGCGGCAGTGGCTCAGTGGTTAGGATGCTCGCCTAATGAACAGCAGTTACAACCCGAGCGCCGGCGGCTGCGTTTCTTAGAGGCGAAGTGGT
>JAJIZL010046943.1:0-13080 GCA_023969395.1 Amblyomma maculatum | reverse complement strand
TGTGAAATATCTCGCAGAAGAACACATGTTTTGAAGCTGAGACGAACGTTAGAGAAATTTCACTAACAGTGTGTATGGTATTTGCTCCCTTTCTACTCTACTTGCAGATAGGTTTAATAGCATAAATTTCTAAGCTACCGAATTCCGTGAAAGGCGAGCTTACACAAAGCCCTGGCTGCCTCGGATAGACTTAGCCACTCCATGACCCGGCGTCTGCTCCCTATAACATTTCATATATAAAGTCTGCACAGATTAATAAAAAGAACACACGGCGCACGAATCCCCGCTTTAACCAAGCCTTGCAAATGTACCTGCGCTGCCGATGGCAGGATGTCTAACTCGGATCATAGCGCCCCAGAGGTTTCAGTACTCATCTCACCATCTCCTCTCAAGAGCCTTGTTCGTTTTGACGGCTCCTGACAACTCGACCATGCGCCACGTGGTCTTGTGACGTCACAAAACCCGACGACCAATCAGAGCCTGGCCATGTCACTGTTCAACTACTACCTGTCAGAGGTAGTAGTTTCGCCAGATTTTCTGGTTAACGTTGTCTTTCCAATAGTCGCGTTAAAACTAAACCAATTAAGGTTTAACTTAAGTAGCGCCTAGAAAAGTGCGATAGGACAGCGTTAATGCCTCCTGTCTGTCGGCTCTCTTTGCGGAGCCTCGTGCGGGCACGTGCTCTCTTTTGATCACTAATCCCTTATTTCTTGCTGTAGTATAATACATATAATTATCAGCAAACATTCTTAAGTTACCATGTTATATGAAATATCATCAGGCTAAAATATAATTTTTGCTTTAAACATACCACACAAAGTTGGTTGCTCAGCCTAGGAGTAGCATGTCTGACCTGGGATCCAAGAGTCCCAGTTGATTGATTCTATTCTCACTTAACTCACCCATTTCAAAAGAAAAGTACGGGTTGACGCCTGCCATAACCTCAAGTAAATGGCTCACCGATAAATGATGGCTTAAGTCACATGCAAGCTGCCACTTACCCTAAGTCATGACTGTTATTTCTGGATGACAAAGCTGACGCTGGATTTTCTATTGAAAGAGGCCTTCAATGCTGTCGCCTCAAAATAGGCGACAACCATCGTGCTGGCATGACAGCAGAATGGCCTTATTCTAGCATGGTGCCTTACGCGTCTTTTTGGGGCTAAAGCTCAGCTTGCTGCTCTCTCCGCGCGGTATAGAACTGTCCTAGGCAACTAGAGTAATACGAGTTTAGAGGAGTCTGCCTTAATGAGAAGTAGTCGAGGTTGGCCTATAAGGAGCCGCCCTTTAAGCTTGAGCTTGTCGGCAGGGTGTAAAGAACGGCCTTCGACTTTGGTTTCCTGCACGCGGGCGATTCGGCCACATAAATTGTGGGTTAATAAAGAATATGCCTCTTTCACCCCCTAATTTTGCTTCGTCCTCCTCAAGCATTACGAGAGCTGGCGTACGAAAATAAATATATCTACAAAAATACCGCAGTTTCTCAAATCTAGCCTTTATTTGGCAAGAAAAACTACGCGAAAGTTAAGAAACAGCAAGCTGAAATCAGTTCCGCGCCGAGCAAGATATAACGCGAATAAATCTTATTACAGCGCTCACCGAGAATCTCTCGTTCAACTAGTCGGATACAGCTCTTTCCGGTACTTGGCCTGGTCACTTCAGGAGGTCGAAACACCTGAGGAAGTTGTTTGAGCGTATAGTTATTGTTTTATGACCACGCGGAGCAGCGAGAGGCTGTAATAAACTCTAGCTCCTTTCTCTCCTTGGTGTAATATCCGTGCGCTGAAGTGGCCTTGCTGCGTTAGCTTCCAAGGTGATCTTCGGGAATCTAACGACGGCACATGCACTCAACGTCGCGCCTGTATACCTTAAGCTCCGCTGCAAGGAACGATAGGGAACACTAGCCTTATATAACGTCTCGCCGCTGTTGTATAATATTACCGCCCGAAGGAAATGGAAGAGGCATAAAGGTTTGCGAGCTGTACGTCATGTCCTTGTTTCGATATCTTTAATACACAATACTTAAAACAAGACTTTGTTCCAAGTAAAAAAAAAAAAAAAATGCAAATAAAAACAAGAGAAAGCGCTAAACTACGCAGAATCATGGCTTATTAAGCAGCTTGATCGTCGATAGCGCGCTTCAAAGCATCACTATCGTGGTGTTTGAGATAGAGGCGGGACAGATTCGCCATTTGCTCGTTATTTCTCTAGGAGAAATCATTTTCAACATCCTGGTTACAAACTGAAACCCTACACTATCCAGCGGCAAGAAATTCACTGCAAGAGCTGGACATTCATTGCAATTTTTCAGTAGCCTACACAATGACTTCTTTGGTTCCACGTTCCTAGAAGTCGGAATAGGTCATTTTATCATCCCTATCATCGGCTGTCACTAGAATCAGCCTTACTTCAGCTTGTGCCTGTGCTCAGTGAAGGATTTCCTTTTGGCATCGAAAGGAGTTTCGAGTTCGATGTTCAACGCTGACATGAAAGCCCCAGTCACGTTAGTAATCTTCAACCTACTAGGTACGTAGACTATCACAGAAGAGGCCCATCTATGCACGTATTTTTGTTTGTTGCGTTTATTACCGACCACGTTTCTTTATTACTGCGATAAGGTAAGCGTCTACTATTGCAGAAAGCCCGCGTAGTCGTTTGCATCACCCACGTATGCGGTGTCGCTCGTGACTATCCTTAAACAACCGTCAGAATATTTCAGCGAAAGTTCGGATTCAAATCTAAATTCATAATGCAGCTCTTATAAAATTGAAAGTAAGAATATGTTAAAAATAATTTCAAATATCTGGAGCGGGTTTTGAGGGCAGAACCCAGAACCTTTGGTTGATCGACAAACAAGCGGCACGTAGGGCAAGAATGCTATTTTGTTCAAGCCACTGTGACGAGACCTAGTGAATGCGCCTAATTTTTAAATTAGTCGCAAATTTGAAGACATGCACGGTAAGTAAGAGTGTGTCAGTTAGTTATTATGTACGAAGTCACGTTGCTATCAAACAAATACTGTTGTGGATAATGAGAACAAATGTGCAGACCAAAGCAGATCTTTTCTGAGTCAGTCGCATTGTAAGCAGGTGGCAGTGTGTGAAAAACAGGAAAGGTGAAGACGAGGTTCCTTAAGGCTATCGCGTTTCACACTTAAGGAGGAGCTTAAGCCTCTCCCAAGTTTCTTCTCTTCTTATTCAGCTCCTCTCCCCTTTTTTTAGTGCCGGGTAGTCAACGGGATCGATCTCCTTCTGTTATCGTCCTCTCTGTCCTTATGACAATGACCAATCGTCGGTCAAAGAAATACAATTTTGGTGAGCAATTCGGTTTCGAGTCCGAATCTCGACAAAAGCAATAAAAAAAAAGAGGGCACTACAATCGCTATTTCTTTTGTGAAAAAAGCGTAAAAGGATGCCAAGTTAGTTTTATGAATGTTACCCTGGTGGGTCCAAGTATTGCTATAAATAGACGTACAATTAAACTGGCGCTAGGATAATGCAGCGTTTAAATTCTGTCGAAGAAAGTTCTCTCAATAGAGCCCCAGAGCGCATTTTGATATTGTGAGTTACCGAATGCTGGAATAAAAAACACATGGAGTATATTCTAAGTAAATAGCGCACGTTTCAGTTATGTAATTTAGACGTGTTGGAGAAAAAGAAATGTGAGGTTTATATGAACTCCAAGTGACTTGCGGGAAGGTAGCGCTCTTATACAGACACAAAAATGGAATATGATTAAAAATGAGGACTTTCACCTGTCTGCTAGACTCTCATTATATTTTTACCACAATGAAACTCAGTGCTGAGGTGTGTCAACTGCTTTTTGTTTGGCTTGGTTTGTGGGGTTTAACGACCCAAAGGGACTCAGACTATGAGAGTCGCCATAGTGGAGGACTCCGGAAATTTCGACCACCTGGGGTTCTTTAACGTGCACTGACATCGCACAGCCGGTACGGCTGCTTTGAATGCATTACACTTCTCTAAAAAAAAATTCAGAATCGGAAGTTATACTGGATAAATCATGTAATCAAGTCTCGAAAACAGTGCTCATTAGATCAACCATGCAGTCTTCATAAAAAACAAAACGCGATAAATCACTTAACAACGTAGTCAGCTCGTTGGTATAAAAAAACAGATAATGGACCTTGCATAAACCCCAATGTATAACATAGTTTTGCTGAACAGAAATATTGATTTAACTCGCATGTGCGGTTCAGTTCAATGTTTTTAAAAATTGGTCTTGGAGTAGTTATATTATTTTCAGAGATCTGTCTGAAAATGCAGTTCAGTATTTAATTCACGATACTTTCCTCTCTGTGATTGCCGCCAAATCATGTATTTTTATAACTGCAGATAGTAAAATAGTTCAAACTGTTTTTTTTTTTCGCCCTCTTTTATATGATGTCACAGAACTGTCCAAAATATTAGCTTAACCGAACTCAACAATTGAATTTCATGTATGCGCGTATGGTTTTTCCCTTTCGGAGTGTCATTATCGGAGGGCTTGGAAACGCATCAGATCAGGCAGAAGTTGAAATATGTTTTTTAGGCAATAGTGCAGGAAGTATATCTACATACTTAGGAAAACATTATGGTGATGTAACTCTTCTAAACCTATATACAAAGCGAGAGCATTTTTGCTTTGTTACGTAGCTTCCTCGTCAAAGCACAAAGGCCAAAGTTCAGTGTCGTTGAGACAATTGGTCAACGCAAAGTCAAGCGGCCTACTTTAAAACAAACTGAAAGTTCCTAGCTTCAAGGTCAAATCGTCCCACCCGATGACCTTGGCGAAACCTGATGTAATAAAGCCCTCGTTTAAAACCATCTGCTAATCTAACTTTTGTTGATTTGCTGTTGATTTATGAAATTATAAAACGGAAATTTGGACGTTACCAGCGAATATCGGTCGCAATGGCGAATAGCTTACTTCCTTCAAGGTGGGGTAAAGAGCTCCATTTTACAAGGGCATTGAAACCTAACATTAACCTGTCAGCTACGAATAAGCATAACACCAATTTACACTGCGGTATTACATACGCGTCAAAGGTAACATATTTTGTCGGCATCCATAACAGCCTAAACGCGACTGTCATTGAGTTGTTTTGTCTAAGTGCTCGAAGAACCTATGAAATAGAGCTTAAAGCAGCTAGCGTGCTTGCAAATATACTGCAAATCTCCCTCGTGAGAAGATTTCTCCGTGCAGCTTTTGAAGCAACAGTTTTTTTTAAATAATGCAATGACAAGACACGCATGGCAGCTAAACACTAGCGCACTCTGGAATCAGTCTCAAGCCTTCTTATTGCTTTTAAAGAAACAGAAATTAATAGTATAGCACACGCGTCGGAGGCAACGAACGCCATTTACTAGCCATTGCTGCGTTACTATTCTTGAAGTTTTTGTAATGCAATATATTTTCCCCCGCGGCAGAGAGGGACCCTTCATCCAAATATCCACTACTTCTAATCTGCTGGTGTTCCCAGTTTCAGTTCAGTTTCAGTTCAGTTTCAGTTTAGTCGTTCAGTCGTGTCCGACTCTTCGTGACCCTATGGACCATGTCACGCCACGCTTTCCGGTCTCTCACTATCTTCCTAACATCACATAACTTCATCTGCAGTGCCTCGAGGATGCCATCTAACCATCGCGTTCGCTGCCTACCCCTTCTCCGGCGACCCTCAACCTTTCCCAACATCAAATCTTTCTCCAGCGACTCCTCTCTTCTCATCAGATGACCAAAGTAGCTGAGCTTTAACTTTAAAATTTGACCCTCCAATGAGCAGTCAGGGTTTATGGTCGACAATATCGACTGATTTGATCTTCTGGCAGTCCAAGGAACTCTCAAGAGTCTTCGCCAGCACCACAATTCAAACGCGTCAATTCTTCGGCGGTCAGCCTTTTTCACAGTCCAACTCTCGCATCCATACATCACAACTGGAAAGACCATAGCACGAGTTATACGGATCTTGGTTGGCAGACTAATGTCTCTGCTCTTTACTAGGCGGTCAAGGCTAACCATTGCTCTCTTTCCCAGAAGCAGGCGTCTCCTAATTTCATGGCTGCAGTCTCCTTCCGAGGTAATCTTGGAGCCCAAGAACAGAAAATCTGTCACAGCTTCCACTTCTTGTCCATTGATGTGCCAGGACTTGATAGGGCAAGACGCCATGATCTTTGTCTTTTTAATGTTCAGTTTAAGCCCAAACTTCTCACTCTCTTCTTGTACGCGGATCAGAAGTCTCTTGATTTCCACTTCACTTTCTGCCATTAAAGTGGTATCATCCGCATATCTAAGGTTGTTGATACGCTTTCCAGCAATCTTCACTCCAGCTGAAGACTCGTCCAGACCGGCCTTCCTCATGATGCACTCTTCTAATAGGTTAAATAGGCAGGGCGACAGTATGCAGCCTTGCCTCACTCCTTTCTCGATCGGAAACCAATCAGTAAGACCATGCCCAGTTCTGACTGTGGCCTCTTGCCCTTCATACAGGTTCCTGAGGAGACAGATGAGGTGAATTGGAACTCCCATCTCTTGGAGAGCTTGCCACAATCTGCTGTGATCTACGCAGTCAAACGCTTTCGCATAATCAATAAAGCAGAAGTAGATGGGTTTCTGGAACTCTCTTGCTTTTTCCATGATCCAGCGAAGGTTAGCAATTTGGTCTCTAGTTCCTCTGCCCTTGCGAAGCCCAGCTTGCACGTCCGGAAGCTCCCGATCCACATACTGCTGCAGCCTACCTTGGAGGATTTTCAACATCACCTTGCTAGCATGCGAAATAAGCGCGATCGTGCGGTAGTTGGAACAATCTTTGGCGCTGCCTTTCTTTGGAATGGGGAGGTAAACTGACCTCCTCCAATCCTGTGGCCACTGCAGGGTTGTCCAAATCTTCTGACATAATGTATGCAGAATGTTAATAGCGTCATGGTTGAGGTTTTGAAGCAACTTCCCAGTCAGTGTTCCCACTGACCTTCATTTCACTCGCATGCGCCTGGAATCATGAGCGGCGCCCGTGTTGTTTTTATTTGAGATTCTTTTTTGTAAAACCGTACTGGTATAAGAATTTTTGGTAGTCATTTTTAACTGCTTTGCTTTCGCATTATTATTTTCTTGGTTCATGTTTCGAATATTAGCGTTAGCTTTTTGTTTGCTTCGAATAATTTGCATTATACTGCTGCTGTTTCGAAACGAAATGCATTATGTTGCTTTCTCGCAGCATTTAAGGTTACGACGCAGCATCGCGGCGGAAACCTTCGTAATCGTCGTGAGAGCAACTTTCTGTCTGGTCGAAGGAGAAGTGAGTTGTTATTTTCTAGAAGATTAGGACAAAAGAAGGAAAGAGGAAGCACCCGATTATCGATTTTTTTTTTGTTTAGGCAAAACATGATTACGTCAAGACGGTATCGGAAATAGCGCACAGACACGTAGACATGGAAAGAAAACAGCTTCCTCCAAGCAATAAAATGGCATCAGGAGGTAACCATTTCAAATTGATTCACTGTCAAGATGCGGCTCTGCTGGCTCTGCTGCCTCTTCTGTTCCGTTCCAAACCGCGAAATAGAGATGCGTGAGTTCGCAAAGTGGCACAGCCCGCCTTCGAGACTGGCCAAGCGTCAGCTGGTGGTGGCAGCTTGTCCCGTACTAACCGTATTGAGAATGCTACCGAAGAATGTGCTGGCCTGCGCCTTGCACTGTCAGCGCACGAGTATTTTCGGACGCGACGAGGTGCGCCCACATGTAAGAAAAGTTTTGAAATGCTCTTCTCCTGGCAGGTTTGGCGCAAATAGGTACTGATAGTGTTCGGACCGCAGACACGGCCAGAAAATGGGAGCCCGTTAAGCGCCCACGTTGTGAATTTCACACACCCGTCTAAATCGAGCTGCTAGCACTCATGTTAAAATAGGTAAATCGCTGCAGCGACGTGAAGCCTAGTGTTTGTGTCGCACCGAAAGAAGATTTGCCGCCTTTATTCGAATCAGGAACTGAAAATTTAACCAAGAAAAACCGCACATGTTTTCAATGCGATTCGAATGCCGGACTCGCTTTCAATGTTTTCCGTGGTAAAAACGTGAAGAATTGTACCTGAAATTTATTTTCTCTCTGCGATTTGATGGGCTAACACTACGTCACGCAAGGTAACAAATGTGCGTATCACGTCAATGTACAAGAACTGAAATAAATTCAAGGTAAGGTATCGTGCTCTCATGTATAAATTGCGATCTAAGCGGTTTATTTTAAATATAGAGAACCAATCAATAAATATTGTGAAAGAAGGCTAGGTTAAGACGACAAGGTCGTGACGGCAAGGCCAGCGATGCCTTGTCTAGCGTTTAATCCGATGACAAAACCCAGGCGCGTGCCGGAGCCGGCGCCACGGGACGATGATGATGGTATGTACAAATGAAAGAGGAAGATCATGGCATGTACAAATTAAAGAACATCCACGGAAGGCTCACAATATATTGAGCGATATTTTAAGCAATACATAATCAACAGGCAATGATTTAATTTTTTTGCGTAGATGAAGATTAACAGCTTTACTTGATGTGAACCCCTTCCTTCTTGAAGCGGTCATTCCAAGACCCATATCCGCCACGCAAAGAATGCTATCGAACACGAGCAACTTGATTGGCATACTTGCTGGCACGCAGGCAAGTGCAGGAATTTTACCAGACAACGGACATTATCGACTACACTTCCATAAAGAAGCTGGAAATTATGAAATATGATAGCAGGCGCATTAGGTAATTTTATGCTACCAAGCACCCAAATACAATACTCGCCCGCCCGCCCTCTCCCCTTCCTCTCACCTTCCACTGGTTATGTAAGATTGCTAGATTAACTGGCAATATTGCATTTCTTCTACAATTTATATCAGTTTTTGTTATTTCGGAGAATCCTTATGGCTTAAATGTAGCAATCAACGCAAATGTCAATATAAACTTCATTCCATGCAGTGACGTAATTGATGCGCAATTCAAACAATAGGCCTGCGGAATGATAAGTACCTCATGTAAATAAAGAACGAGGCTGCTGGCACGGGAAAGTTTTGTTTTCGCTTCACTGACAGTCTAATGAAACGGAGCATTCATTCTCCAACGCGGAAAAAGAAAAAAACAGGGATTCTCGTCCCATGGAGCTACATATCTCGTTTCACTATATGAACCTAACCTATGCACACAGAAAGAATGTACGGTTTTCATTACGTGCCTGCTAACTGTAGTATACACAGGGCGTGATATTCTTACTGTGAGCCAGACTTCTTGCTATACATTAAACCACTGGGGGCATATTCGGGTGACACCGAGATGTATAAAATTGCCTTTCCTAGAGCAAGAAGATTCAATAAAGTTTGGTTTGAAATATGAGCCGACAGGAACACGACAGAGCATATTTTCGATGTATCCCATACTTCGGAATTGCTGCAATGGCCTGTTTGGAACGCCTCCTGTTTTGCTCCAAATATGTTCTTTTTCCTGCCACCATTTCTAGCCTTTCGTCTTCAGTTTCACTTAAAGTAAAAACACGTTGAGTGCAGCGCTACTATGAAGCTGACTCTTCTCAAAATATATGCGCATGCGTCCAACTTGCGGGGCCAATTCATAAAGATTTTCTTCCTCCGCAGATGTCACCATACTGGAGGAAATAAACGCGTTCTACGTTCGGATATTTGTCTTCAAGAACACCTCCGCCTGGAATGCAATAGTCAGGTGCGCGCCGAAGGAAAAACAACAACACTGAAATACTTCCGAACGTTGAATGTGTTCGTTCATAATATAAATACATATGAGGTGCAATATCAAGACCGCAAGCTATCGGGCAAGGTTCTGTTTCCTGGCGCTTTAGTACTGTGCTAGGTTTTCTTGAAGTGAAAAAACTGATGAGAAGTCGTGAGATGCTTTATAATGTACAGGTAGGTGATTGTACCGCAGCGGGCAAGATGAGGGAAACGTAACCTTGTTTTATATTTCGGAGCTGTAAATTACTGCGGGAAGGCTTAGGCTGTTCATGGTTATGAAGTGAGGGTTAGCTTAGACCAAAGGTTTGCAGGAAAGATTTCGTAGGTTTGAGAAGCGACTACTAGGGAAGAACAATTAATGTTTATGCAATATTTTTAGGAGAATCTCTCAAGGAGGAGTAGGCCTGTGATGAGAGAGTGATTACTTATAAGCATCTACTGCAGTGCACTTATATACTTACTTATATATTATTATATATTACTCATATACTATCTACTGCAGTGCACCCATATCGATGCAGAGAAAGAAGCAGCTATACAGCTTCCTCCTAAACTTTGTAGTTGAAGAAAAAATTGAGGAACATTTGTATACATATTCTGAGCCCATCCGTATTGCCGTCTGAACCTGGCTTTCTTTCACAAGATATATATATATATATATATATGTATACAGAGAGAGAGGGAGAGAAAAATTTCACAATGCGGAGGAGATTTGCAATAACAAAGTCCGAGTGCGACTGTTTGGAGAGAAGAGGTTCGAACCTGAAACCAGGACAAAGATTTCTTCAATAACTGCGTTGTAGAGCCCGCTGCATAACTTTCAAGTGTGCCCTTTGGTTGTACCCGGGTGAATTCTCATGAATAATAAATTGGCAGTTCAGTTAAATTAACAATACAATTATTATTAACAGTTCATGCGGCAAAAGAGACATTAACATTGCGCACGAAACGCGATTACTGCGACACACACGAAACCAAAACGCGGCTGAGTAAAACTAAAGCATTTCTCTCGCAATTCTGCGCATAACAGGTCGTCAGTTAACAGCAAGAACACATTGATTTTTCAACAAAGCCACCCGAAAGCAACCGGACGTACTTAAGTGCCAGCCAGCTTAGAATCTCGCACATACATAAAAAGGACTTGTATTACCACCTCAGGTGCGCACTAAGTCCTCGTTTTTAATCCACTTATTATTTCTGACGAAGAAGGAAAATTTTGTATTCTTTACTATGCTCGCAATAGAAGAAAAATAAAAGTACTGCTTTATATTGTTGCTTTAGCAAGAGCTAAAAACAATGAATGTTCAGCTGAAAAATCTCGCTGGGTTCATTTTATGATGAAAACAGTGACGATGGTTATCAAAAGCGAAGAAGAAGCGGGCTAGTATCGTTATACGTTTCATGTTAACAGTTTTATTTATGCCGACACAAAAACAAGGAAAGAGAACACCCACTTCACAGTCGCGTCAAATTTGCATTACAGTGTTGTAAAAGCTCGCAATATCAAATTTCGAAAATTGCGATGTGTCTCGCGCAGGTACTTCTATCTAAAAAATCGCTATCATTTATCATTTACGGTATGGAGAGTTTCTCAAAAGAGTGGTTGTGCTCTAGGCAAAGCGATTTTATGCCAAAATGCTGAAGCCAGGCAGCAAAAAAAAAAAAAAAGAAACAAACAGTTAAAAAAGCGCGCTCGAGATCAGATGATCTGATCTCCACGGACAGCTCACTTCAGCTCTTCTCGGGTCTCGAGGGGAATCACAGCGATGGGGACATCGTTGTGGTCATTATTGATCAAAAAACACAAGCACATAGAGAGAAAATAGGAACAACCGCGAGGTGATAAGCATAAAGGAAAAAGAAACTTGTGGGCTACTAGATTTATTCCGCATTCAGAAGCGAGTCACGCAGCTGGTCAGGGCTCAGCAGCTCTGACCGCCAGCGCTCGGTCGTCAGCACAGCATCTCCTTTGTTATACGGCGTTGCCGACCAAACCGAGACGACATCAGTTGTATGACACTGTCTTACGCCACACGTCTCGCGGTAATGCGGGTTTGAGAAAAGGCAATGCTGGGAGGGAGGCAGATTCTGGGGAAGAAAAGCTACTGAAGAAAAAAAAAACTGAAGTGGAGCTGGTTGGGCACATTGTACCGCCGAGCAAAAAGATGGCAGCGAACAATACAGGTGATTTGCATACTTATTCAAATGCGAAGTATGTGCGCAGCACTGCTACACCTTTTCTCTTTTTTTTTATACATTTTGACAAAAAATGTTCTCGTACATATGATTCAACTTTGTACAAACTGTTTATTTAAATTATATTAAATTGCTCTCCAGAAAGTGAAAGGCGTAGTACTGTCATACGTTTCCCGTGGACACCTCAAAAACGACATAAGGGAAAGGAGGAAAGTGTAAATGAAAGCGGGGAGAGATAAAGAGGTGCCGAAGTGTAAGACTTCGATGTAACTTCGACCAGCCAAAACACTTTGATCTTAGGCAAAAGGTCGAGAAGCCACCTGGCGATCTTTAACGTGCCTGACATCGCACAGCACGCTGACTCCTCTCCGTTTCGCTACAGTGAACTAGAATATTCTAGCTCACTGTAGTTTCGCCTCCATCGAAATGCAGTCGCCGACGATCGGGTTCGCACCTGGGTACTCCGATACAGCAGTCAGGCATCTTAACGGGGAGGTGGTGAAGGGTGGCTGTTCCTAGCTCTAAGGGGCTGGGACTGGTAGGTCACGCCGCTTGCGGCGGGGGCTAGCCAGGCACTGAAATTTTATCTGTTGTAGTTCGTCACTGCACCCACCACCTCTTAGGTGGTGTACGACGGCTGTTGCGGCACACATTTTTCTCTCCCTCTTCTTTTTCTTTGTCCTCTACTTTCTATCTTCTATCTGCACGAGGCAGCGAAGGTGGATCAGCTGCAGAGCCAGTAGCAGGCCCGTGCATTTTCTTTTCCTTCTTCCTACAGCCACAACACCACATGGACGCCTCTCCGTTTCACCTCCATCGAAATGCCGCCGCCGGCGGTCGGTTCGCTAAGCCGCGCGACGCGCCTCGCCTCCTTGTCTTTCTCCACTTCAAAGTTCACTTAGAGAGAGAGAGAGAGCGGCTTCGGACAGGCATCGATGAAATCTGCGATTGCGGCTAGTATTGCTACGCACTAAAACAGGCGTCGAATCTGAAGAATAGGAAGCTGCTACTATATACCTATTGGTCGGAGCGTACTACTAAGAATCTCAACTTATGTTTATAGCTCCATCCGCTTGAATTTGTCAGTGCGTCCATCACTGGATGAAAATTGCTTTAGCAAACTGTTTCTGTTCATGCATAGTGGGTGGAACAGCGCG
>JAJIZL010046940.1:27696-38817 GCA_023969395.1 Amblyomma maculatum | reverse complement strand
GGCTCACAAGGTGCCACATGACGCGTGCCACTGAACACTGAAATAACACATGCGCTCGTTTCTGTCGCGCCGCAGCTGGGGCAGCGATATTTCAGGACAATGCCTCTAAACTCGAACCGCTGACGTGTTGGTAAGACTGCCTAGCGACGCCGCCACTCAAAATCCCTGACTTCGGGAAGGAGTCGGCTAGTTGCCCACGATCGCCAGTTATTGGGCGCGGTGCGCGTTTCTTCGCCCTGGTTGAGATACGTGCTGGCGACCATCTGGCTCACCTCTATCGAGGATACTTCACCGATATCTACATCTGGAAAGCTGTTGCTCAGCGTCCGTTTGAAACCCATCGTAGCCCGATAGAAACGGAGGGGCCTTTCGGCCTGCGGTGCGAATACTCGACTGCCTGTGCTCAACCAACAGAGCATGCGTGATCGTCCCGGATATGTCTCATTATCTAAAGCGCCAAAACTGCCCTCACCATCAGTGTACGGGCTACAGTGGCGATGCAGGGCAGCCCAAGCCCTCCCCGGCTGGTCGTCAAGTTCAGGAGGTGTTGGGAAACAAGTGTCGTCCCTCCGTCCCACAAAAAAGTGCCTGCCAGAGACGCGAGGTGACCTGCAGTGTGGCGTCCGCATATACACGTGATGCGCGCAAGACGACTTCATCCCAGGTGCGAACCAAAACATCCCTAGGTTCGAACGTGACACCTAGAACGCGGATCGCATCGACGAAGGGAACCGCCGCTGGTAGTGGGCCCAGAAAATTTCCAAACCGCAACGCATGGCTTTTGTGTATGTTGAGCTGGGCTTCAGACATGGTCGAGTACGCCGAGAAGGCGAAAAAAAAATTTTATTACGCCCGAAGATGACATGTCAAGTACAGCAGTACAAAACAGACCCGCCAACAGCATGGCCCGGGGTCAATACAATCATATGAAAACAGGACACAATGCTGGATGACAAGAGGATAACGCCCTCCAAATTAAAATTGACTATAAGCATGAATGTTGTTAACAAATGAGAATCAAAAGAGCAAATGATCACTTTGCACATACCCAAAAGTTACAACAGACAACAATAGAGACCTAACCATATAGGTTAAACAGCTGCTAGTGTAGGTCCGAACTGGCCGCTATGTTACATCCCAGACCCTGAAACAGTTAAAAGTACTCTGTTTTTAGATACAAGAAAATATAGTGTTGACCATTGACGGAGGAATTCTTGTTCCCCCAAAACAAACAGTCGTTCCTCCAAATAAATAAGCATGTATAATTGTACGCAATTTGCGCAACCTAGGAAACATTGCTCTGTTTCGTCTTCTCGACCTCTCGGACACATTTCGGAAATGCCACAGTACATACATCACCGTATAGTAAACCAAGTATTCAAATTTATTCCGCTGTCTCGGAGAATGTGTAGGAAACACACCGAAAACCTTCCCAACAAGCTTCCACATAGCACACGCGAATACACATTCTTTTATAGGATGAATATTGGTCTTTACTTGAGCCCAATTTATACATTTATTATTTGGAACCATGCCCCATCTATTTAGCCTGTCTCTGGTTGGCAAGATGCCCCACGAGTACTGCCAGTAGACACCTCTGACAGTCGATGGCAGGTCACGCGAAAAAACAGGTTTCCAATTGTGTGTCGGACTTGGAAAAGAATTCAAAGACGGGGCCGACATAGACATGGTTTCACACAGGCTAGATTCTGGTGCTGAGCGCCACAGTACATTCGGAAGCGCTTCAAGTTGTGCATACATACCTGCTGCTGCAGCATACTGGGGCGCTGGCACAATAGCTGCTGATGCTAATTTACCTTGACCTCGAGGCACTAGAGTACGCTTGTAATGACTTAACCCGTACAGTAATAATACCCTCCGAGAAGGCGCCATGTGTGCCGTCAATAGAACACGATCAGAATCATTTTAACAGTGCAGTAAGCTTATATCACTGTATTTTTCTCTTAATGTGCGAAATAGTTGTATTGTATGCTCTTTAGAAGCTTAGTTTTTGTTTAAGTGCGTTACTATCAGGTCACAGACTGTTGGAAATTAGTACCATGGAGGCAAGATGTTGTTTTTGTGTGCAATACTGGGCAATTAAGGTGGTCAGATTTTGAGTTCACGGCAAATGTCTTCAAAGCGCTATATCAATGGCCTCGTTGCTAGTGGTTTATTTTTAAAAAGTTCTCAAGAGCGTCAAGTTGTGACTATTAGACAACAGAGGTGTTTTTCTGTGACTACATTCTACCTTTCAGCTGTCGATCTTTCAGTGGAGGCAGATTTGTATCGAAATAAAGGCTATCAACAGTAGATGCTCTGTACGCACCACAAGAAAACCGTAAATCTAGGTTATATGTACTAGGTCCAGTTTTCGTAGATACGATGATATTTTTGAATCATAAACGCTGCTTCCATAGTTTAAGGAAGGCATATAACAGACCGATATATGTGTAAAAGGCATGCCCTATCAGATCTTCGATGTTTTTGTGAAGTACCCTTAGTATGTTTAATGATTTGGATGCTTTCTTCGTCAGTGTTTCTATGTGGAGAAGAAATGCGATTTTTTTGCCAAACGTAATGGCTAAACATTTGTGCTGATGATTTACGGGTAATTCAATCTCGTTTAGTCGTAGGGTGGGTTGGGCTGTATGTCTCGTTTGAGCAAGAACATTACCGCCATTTTCTTCTACGGGCAAAATTTAAATCCATTTTCACGGGCCTACGCTGCTAGCTTATTTATTGCTAATTAGGCTTGCTCTCGCTCATGGATAGTTTGAAAGATGTGTAGGCTATTTGAGTCTAGTCCAGAATACATTACGGAATTTGAGAAAACTTTTCTTATCAGATTCATTTTTTCAACGAAAAGAATTGTGCTTAAAATGCACCCTTGGGGTACACCATCATCCTAAAGAAAGGTTCTTGACAAGATGGTACCAAGCGTACTTGAAAAGAACGATGTGACGTCACTGAAGATCATTTAAAACTTTCAGAATGCTGCCCCGGATGCCAAAATCTCTCAGGTCGCGCATATCTCAAACCACAATTTTGTTTCATATGCCTTCTGTAGGTCTAGGAAAATGACAAGACAATGCTGTCTATAAACGGCTTTCGGATAGTGTTTTCGAGGCGTACGAGGTTAGTTGTTGAGCATATTCTTTAAAAGCACGTACACCGATGAATATTTAGTTGTTCACGAGATTCTAAAACAAAAGTTAGTCTGATGTTTAAAACATTTTCAAAAGATTTTTCTAAACAGCTGGTGAGGGCTGAGGGAATGCCAGGAGATGGAGGCGCGTCTCTAGGTTTCAAATATGGTGCAACTATAGCTTTTTCCGCAATTGTGGCAGTTTTTCTATGACCCAAAGCTCCTTTTAATAGTGTCACTATTCAGGGCTCGGATAGACGTGCGAGCATTTCGTTATAACTTTGATCTGGACCGGATGCAGTCTGTTTACTGGCAGCTAGGACTTTTTTTCTTCTTGTAATGTAATTAGCTATTGTGTAGTTCTTTTGTGCTACCACGTGTTGGGAAGTTTTGTTTTTTGTCTGTGGTTTTGTATGTTAGGTGCGTTTCATTGTAGTTTGATAAACTGCAAACTTCGCAGTAATGTTCTTCTGGTATATCTGTCTGTGCTCCGATATTTGTTGGTGTACCAGAGCAGTCAGGAAAGGAATTGGGAAGGGGGAAAAGCTACCACTGAGTTTATATACTTGCTGACAAGTTGTTTTATATGTCGTTGAGCTGTTTACGAGTGGCAAATACATCAGCCAGAATTCTTTTTCCGAGTTTCTGCAGATGTATCGAGACTTAGCTCTTGAATTTTATATGCCGATAGGTTTTAGCGTGTTAGATGCTTTCGAAAAACACCCATGCTTTCTTTTGTTATTTTTTAACCTTTTTACACTCCTGCGTCCACCACACTATGTGGTTTTGTCGCATCTGTCCAGACGTAAGTGGAATTGCGAGGCATGTGACATCAATAATGCCGGCCGTGAATCTAGTTCATTTTTATGTTTAGGAATAAACTTCGGCTAAGTTTGGTTCTGATTTTACAATTTCAATTGATCCACAAATAACGCGCGTTGAGCAATTGTATGCACGCCGTAGCATGCTTCTCCCTTGCTAAGTATTCTCTCGTTACTCTAGCGGCTAAACTGGCATGGTAAACCACTGAGTCCTTGTGGTTAACATTTCGCACACAAATGGAAACTGGTCGTAAGAACCTTTAATACCAATTATGTTTGAGTTGCTTGCCAAATTTGGTAAGAGGCCGGGTTTTGCATCCTGTGTGCCCTGCGGCGGTAGTGCAGTGGTTAGATGAACGAGTGCTGTGCCGGAGTACCTGGTATCGAACCTGGCCGGCGGGGGATTGCTTTTCCATGGAGGCGAAATGGAGAGTTGTCTGTATGCTGCGCGATGTCAGCCAACGTTAAAGATGCCCAGTTGATCAAAATTACTCCGAAGCCCTCCACTACGGCGCCTCTTTTTCTCCTCTCACTTTCACTCCCACATTCCTTCCTTCTCTCGTAGCGCGGTTCAGGTGTCCAAAAAAGTGTGAGATACTCGGCCATTCCTTTCCAGTAAACAAATGAATTTGATGAAAGGTATCAGTGCACAAGAAGACACACACACACGAGAGAAGACGACACAGGACACGCGCTAACTGTCATCTGTTTTATTTGCGGCAACAGCAGCAAGCATAGATTGAAAGGGAAAGACGCGCAGTACATATCAATAACAAAAAAAAAAACAAAGTCAAAACGAGGAAACAAAATATTGAACAATACGACTGTTCTCTGCCTTCTAGAGCCGTACATACGTATCGCTCACACATTTCTCTCCTCTTTTCCCGACGTAAAAATCTCCCAAAAGTTCACGCGCTGTCTTATCGCGGCCTCTTCCCAGGATCTTTATGTCACTCAGTTTCGCCTTACTCGCAGGGAAGATCGCGTAATGTGCTTCCAAAATATGTCCCTTCAATCTTTAAAGCCCGCAAATGATACGCTGCTAGGTCATTAATAGAGCGCCTGGTCTGGCCTATGTAGGCCGTCCCACAGGTCAACGAGATCTCTAAATGACCCATATGCAGCAGTTGACATGCCGCATAGCATTCTTCTTCTTGCTTCTCGGTTTTTTAACACGCCAATTGCGTGAGCACAGCTGGGCCAGCTTTTTGGAGCGAAGAACACCGCAGGCACGCCATGTCTGTTCGCCACTTTCTTCACGTGGTGGGCACCCTTATTCATATACGAGAAAACAACAGGTTCAACTATGTTTTTCTTCGGAACAATCGTCTTACCAAATATGGCTTCACTGAGTTTCTGAAGAAAGGCTTCCGTCACAGACATAATGACCACCAACCAGTGGAGATTTAGTAAGAAACCAGTGTATTTGCTTACTAAACTTCGACTGCACAGCATGCGGGACGTTTATATGAAAGCATACCCCAAGCATTGGTTAGCGATAGCTTTCTTAAAGTTTTTAATGCTGTGAAAAAGTCCTTTCTGTGCCTTCGGAGCGTACATTCAACAAACGACCCTTCCCTAAAGCAATGGTAACATTTAAAAACTGCAATGAACCCTGCGAAGCAAGTTCGTGCGTAAACACCAGAAATCTCTCATTCTGCCGAAAGGTGTCCAAAATATCACCCTCCGCTTCAGCGTACGTCAAATGTGGTAGCTTGTTAAGAATAATCAGAAATTCATCCACGTACCGAAGCATCTATAGCACACCTATCCCAATAATACTCTTTTCAAAGTCACGGTCTACCAAAGCTGAAACAATTTACAAAGAACCAGGGCAACGCAGAAACCAATGCATATCCCTTGTTTCTGGTACAATATTCTGTTCTCAAGCTGTTCTCAAAAGAGATAAAAGTAACACCAATATAAAACTCAAGCACACGTATAAAATTATCCACTGCTAGACCACTATAGTTCTGAAATTCTACAACCCCATTTTCTTCAATAGCATCTCTTACAGCAACAAACAAGGCCTCATGAGGCACAGAAAAAATAAATATTCCACGCCTGCAGAGAATACCAATAAATTCCACGAATTACCCTCGAGAAAGCTCATTATTTCGTTTCAGTTCTTCGTTCTCAAGAAGCCTTGAATGTGCAATGAATTCAAGTGCTTCTGAAGGTACTTGCTAAGTGCATGCTGCCAAGTACCATTTTAAGGCGAGAGCCCTAAACGGCTCATCGCTGTCGTCAGCAAAAGTGTCACGCTTTTACGGCGGCTCTCATACTTGTAAAATGATAACCCTTGTCTTCCACCGGGTAGTCGGACCTCCATCCCAAGGATCCCCAGCCCAGCGCTTAACCACTGCGCCACGCCCCAGATCGTGAAACACTGTTCATAATTCCCCTTGTCTACAGTGAGAATGATTGCGAGATTCCACGAGTGACAGATACTGCACCTTTCCTTTCCTGTAGAGGAATTATAGAACGTCGGTGAACATTAATGCTTGATTTAATTTGGCCAAACTAAACCGAACTTTAATGCATTGAATGAAATGCTGGTTGTGTTCGTTGTTGTTGTTGTGGCTGTAGGAAGAAGGAAAAGAAAATGCACGGGCCTGCTACTGGCTCTGTAGCTGAGCCACCTCCGCTGACTCGTGCGGACAGAAGTAGAGAAGACAGAAAAAGAAACGGGAGAGAAAGACATGTGCCGCAACAACCATCGTCCACCTTCTAAGTGGTGCCGGGGTTGCAATGACAGCCTACAACAGATGAAAATTTGATGGCTGACTAGCCCCCGCCGCAAGCTGCGTTTTGTTTACCTACTGGCTCAGCCCCGTAGGGCCAGGAACAGCCACCCTTCACCACCTTCCCACCCGCTGGTTGTGTTCGACAAGGAGCGTGCGATGTACCATCACGACAGGTGATGATGTCACAAGGCGATTCATGCATATACGAAGCTGACCCCACTGAACGTCCTTAACCCTTAACACCGAACCCTTGCTTAAAATGTTGGTAACAGCTCCCCGGCATAACCGCATCTCCATTCGTTGTTACATCAGTGTTGTTCGGATGAACCTTGATCTGCCTGTCCTCTATCGTATGCAAGGCTTGGTTTAAACTTTGGGCCCAGAAGAATTCCGTCATATTAGTCGCATGGCGACTAATGGCACGTAGCTTGATCTCGGCCAGCCACACAGAGTCTAACGCATAACACAGAGCCTGCAAATGATCCTGACATCTTTGTACTTGTCTTGACAGCTCAGCCCTCAACAGCTTGCAAAAGCGACTAAAAAAAAACCTCCCGGGCGGCCTCAGAAATCACAGAACAGCACTCACGGCCATCGGCACCAGATCCTTCCGAAAACAGAAAGCAATATATCTTAGACGGCACGTTAAGACAACAATAAGGGAAACACACATGTTCACTTGCGATGGAGAAATAGATCGACCACATATAACAGAGCCAGAGCCCCCATGCTTGAAAGGTAGTTTAAAAAAACTTGAAGACGGGCTAGATGGCGCATTCCAACTTGATGAAAGGTATTAACGCTTAGGAAGACGTACTCGAGAGAAGACGCCACAGGACACGCGCTAACTCTCATCTGTTTTATTTGCGGCAACAGCAGCAAGTATACGATGAAAGGGAAACACTCGCAGTATATATCAATAACAGAAAGACAGAGTCAAAGAAAGGAAACAAAATATTACAAAACACGCTAAAAAACTGATTTCTGCCTTCCGGGGCCGCACAGACGTATCGCTTACACTTTTGTCTCCCCTTTTCGGGATGTGAAAAGCTTCAAATATTTCACGCGCTGTCTTATCGCATTATCTGCTCAGAACTTTTTTGTCACTGAGTCGCGGCTCGCACTCAGTGCAGCTCGCGCAATGTGCTGCGAAATTTGTCCCTCCACCCCTTAAAGCAAGTAAATGATCCCCCTTCCGGTCACTAATACAGCGCCTGGTCTGGACTATGTGGCCTTCTTACATGTCAACGGGATCTCATAAACGACTCCCCTGCAATAGTTGACAAACCGCTTAGCATTCTTATTCTTACATCTGCTCGGTTTTCCAACACACGAAATGCGTAAGCACAGCTGCGCCAGCTACTGCGCAGCGGAGAACACCACCGGCACGCGATGTCAGTTCGCCACATCACGTGGTGGGCAACCTTATGCATATACGGTGCCACAACATGTTTAACTGTGTTTTTCTCTGGAACAATCGTCTTCCCAAACATGGCTCGCTTGGTTTTCTGAAGAAGGGCTTCCGTCAAAGACACAATGACCGTGCAGGAATAAACGGCAGACAGCAAATGGTGTATTTGCTTACTAAAACTCGACTGCACAGCATGCGGGTATGACTTTGTCAAGGCAGACCCCGAGCATTGGTTAGCGATAGCTCTCTTCACAGTTTTTTTAATGTGCCGATAACTAGGGGAAAAGTCCTTTCTGTGCCCGCGGAGCGTACATCCAACAAACATGAATTTTCCCTAAAGTAATGTTAATATCTAAAAACTGCAAAGAACTCTGCGATGGAAGTTCGTGCGCAAACACCAGACCTCTCCCATTGTGCCGAAAGTTGTCCAAAATACCACCCGCCTCAGTGTACGTCAAATATGGTAGTTTGTTAAGAATGATGAGAAAATCATCTATATACCGAAATACATTTAGCACACCTATCTGATTAAAACTCTGTTCAAGGGCACGGTCTACAGAAACTAAACACACAGTTGTTGAATGAATGAATGAACATTTATTAGTAAACGAAGGCTAAGGCCGTAGGTAGGGGACAAAGACAAAGACTACAAAGGTTACTTGAAGTAATAGTTCGATTTGTAGACAGGATACAACGCACAGTCAAGATCAGAGAAATCTGCTGAGCAGGGTAGCAGGTCCCGCATCACAGTGCTCTTAAAAGTCTACTCCGTCTACCATTGGCAGCAAGATCCTCCTTAATGCTGTGAAGGCCGAGAGAACTTGATTGAAAGCAATATCATCTGCGAGTGTGCCATATTTGGTAACTAAGGCGCCCCTGTCGCGATCAGTCAAGGAGCAGTGCCATATTATATGAAATAGGTCTGGCTTTAGGGTGGCAGTACGGTCATTGCACTAAGCTGCGGTCTTGCGAAATCGGCAGTGGCGATCGCGGGCGGTGCAGTGCTACCAATTTCTGGAGAATATGAGGAGTGTAGGCTGCATCAGCACAAAGCTTATTAATGAAAACTTCTTCAATCCTACAGAGGATGGGGGTGTCCGCGAGAAAACCGTGAGAGGTGGTGTCATGAAGCCAACGACGACTTGCTTTTCTGTGCTGGTTCAATCGAAAAGGTTGGGTGGCAATGTTCATCTGATCGCATGGAGCTTCGGGAGCCATGCACGGGATGTCTTCATCAACAGGGTAAAGCGGAGGGGTAGATATGAGTAGACGCTCCCTGGCCGCTTCCTGAGCGGACTGATTCCCTGTGCCAACATTAGTGTTGCCTGTGCCAACATACAGTGTTGACGGCACGAATGCAATGGCCACGATCTTCGAGCGGGGATACTGTGCGATAGAACTTGGTTACGATTAAGTTGGTAGTAGTAGGTTATTTATTTCAAGCGTGGCAGCATCACAGTCTGTGATGAGTCTGATTTGGAGTGAGGTTTGGTCCATGGCTGACATGGGGTTCGACTGTAGATATTTTAGAGCGTCATAAGTCCCAGAATCTCACCGTCGGTTAGATTAGCCCATGGGGCGTAAGGAGAGGGACAACCGTTTAAAGACGGGTAATCTGGGCAAATTAAGGCTGCTGCTAACACGTTGTCTTTTAGGAATGCGTCTACATAAATGTACATTTCGTCATCAGATTTAGCCAACGATATTCATTGTACTGCAATGCGGCGTTGTATCGGGCGGCTACGTGCAATTGTTCGGTACCGAGCACGCCAACGACCTTCTCTCGCACTAAACAAGGCATTGTCCTCGACCACTGGGATTGCCGTGTTCCTGTTCCCACCGTATTCACAGGTACGCCTCAACCTGTGAAACAATTATTATTAGTATCGTTTGTGGAGTTGGGAAACCAAAACAAGCTTATGTCCCTGCGAGAGCGGTGAAAGCAGCTGTGATGCAATCTCGTATTGCCTTTAGCTGCAGCGCTCTTCAGATTCGGGGTAGAAAGTTAGGCGGACAGACTCCTAGCGGAAGGGTAGAGCTTGTTACAAACTATTTATGAATAACCCGTAGCGTTTGACCAGAACTGCACTAAATTCGAAGTTTTGTTTGTGCATCGCAATCTTTCTGAGTTCGCGACGCAACGAGATAGTGCCGTCGGTGCCACCATTGGGAGAGCGCGGCTTCTGTGCTTCGCCCGCGCCACAGAAGACGCGAAGATCGGACTCGTCCTGATTGAATGAGGCAAGTACCCCAAGCAAGTTCGGCATACACGGTACACTCGACCAAGTACCTTTCCTGCCGTAACTACGAGCTGCAATGTGTTCAGCGGTTCAGCTAGGAGGCATAGTTTACGGCACTCATGCAAGTGCGAACTAAAGGAGAAGCTTTTAACTTGTGTTATGGCGATGACGGTCCTAGGGTTCGCCTGCATTGACACATCGCCTTAACTCTCCCGTTAATAAGGTAGTTGTGCCTTTCGAGTCATCTGTGTACCTTGATCTAGTTTCTGTTGACGAAGCTCGTCCGTAGCGCAAGGAGCTCTTGGATATCACACATTCTTTCTATCCGCTGGCAGCAAGCGAATGGAATTGCCAGCACTCATCTGTTAGTAACGTTGATTCGTTTTCAAGTTTTTGTTCCAAACTACAGGCCACGGGTTGAGCTGAAATTATTCGGTTAGGAATTTCGCTTTCTTTTTTTCGTTCCGTTGTTTAACACAGTCGACAGCCTGTTATCCAATTGTTTCGTTTTTGAACTTGTATGTGTTCTTTATTTTGTGAGCTGTTTGCGCGAATTTAATAGCACATTTTCAGTTTTCGTGTGGTGTAAGAATTGCCTAATACTGCATTTCTGTAGAGCTGCGTTGACTCATTCCATCATCATGTTTTCGATATTATGAATGTAATGCCCACGTGCTATAGTCTCAACTAGGGACTGATAGTAATGCAAATAAATAAATAAATAAATAAATAAATAAATAAATAAATAAATAAA
>JAJIZL010046940.1:0-20367 GCA_023969395.1 Amblyomma maculatum | reverse complement strand
AAAAAAAAAATTGCGGCCATGACACTAATGCACTCTTTCGGAGGACGACGGCACACCACAACACTGCTGCACCCATCACTGCACACCCCACAGAGTGGCCACACCATTGCTATTGTCTGCTGAGAGTCTGAGTCACTCGCGCACACAAAATAAAAAAAAAAACATTCGTACTAATACAAGTAACATTAACACTCAACACTTGTCAGAAGAAAAACTCCTAGAAACATACTATGAACAGCACGACGACACCTCCAGAAGACAGCACAGAGATTAACATTGTCTCCCGTATCATTCTCGATTGAACAGTTGACTATTCTGTATCGAGCCTCGGTTCCCCAGTCCACTCTGGGACCAAGGTTCTTCACTGAACGTTGACAACGGAGTTTTCGACTCGACGTTATCAAGAACTACGAAGGATGAAGTTTGTAGGGCATTCACTGGCTGGCGCTCTTCATAGCTTTTTGTGTTAATGGACATGCGTCCTAATGGAGCGTTCCTCAAGTTTCCTTTAGGGACAGACCTCTGACATATATCGCACGACCTCACAAATCGCTTAATGTCAGCTTGCACTCCTGGCCAGAAAAAGTCATCAAGCACTCTTGCGGTAGTTTTTCTGACACCCTGGTGGCCGACAAGTGCACTCCAATGTGCCTGCACGAGGACCTGACGGCGCAAAACCTTCGGAACGACCGCTTGTTCAATCGTTTTTCCTGGACAAAGTTGATAGGTCCGGTACAAAATGCCGTCACTTAGATGGAAGGTGTAGGCCGTCTGCCCTTTTCCGTGATAGGTTTTCTTAAGCTTGCGACGACACACGTCTAAGCTGGCGTCCTCTTCTTGCTTCTTGCGAAAAACAGACCGGGATAAGTGGAATATGGTTTGAGTGGCATCCAAACCAGTCCCTGAAACTTTCTCCGCCAGAACCTGGAAAGAAGCGCTGGACCCATCATCACTGGCAGGTACGCTTCTCTGGTCCGTCAAGACTGTTGGAGCGTCGGCGAATGGTACGCTTGCACCCGGAACGTTGCCGATAATAACGTTATATGATGGCGTCGGCAGGCACCTAGCAATAGCTTTGCCAGTGAAGTATGGCGACTTGATAACAACCTCCGCCTCAGGCGCTTCGATGTCAGAACCATCCGCTAAACGTAAAGATGCTCGCTCTCCGGTATATGCAGCCTCGGGCACCAAAGCCTGACGCACCACGATGCCGTTAGAACCAGTGTCGCGCAGCACCGACACTGCTTGTCCGAACACTTCTCCATGCTTCACTGGCATGTTGTTAATAATCTGAGATGGACTAAGAACCGAATCGATCCTTCGAACATCTAGGCATGTTCTTCCCAGCTGACGACCAGGGCGGGAATCTCGAGGGGACGTGCAGCAAGCAGACATCTCCCGGCCATTTGAATTTCCGTATCGACACAACTGGGTTTCATGCCCAGATTTGCGACATAATGTGCAATATGGGGGCTTCGGTTTTGTACGGCAATCCGCCGACCTATGTCCGATCTCTTCACAGATGAAGCATCGAATTCTAGTCTTTGGGTTTGGGGCTGCGTCCTGCGGTTTCGCAGAATTCTGCTCAGCTCTGTCTTTGAAAATCGCGAGGTTATTTTCTCGCTGAGCCTCAAGAAAGTGATCGGTGGCCTCAGCAATATCGTCCACCGTTTTACAATCACGTTCTCGCAAGAAGAGAACTAAGCGATTGTGACAGCTGTTTAATAACTGCTCAGCCACTATCATGTCCCGAACCACTTCAAACGTGCGACCTTGTCCTCGCATCTCAACCCAGTGGTCAAAAAAACTTAACAGCCTTGTGGTGTACTGGGAAGCTGTCTCACCATCTTGCGGCTTGCTTCCACGAAACTTCTCTCGGTAGCCCTCAGCCGTGAACCGAAACCTCCGAAGTAAGGCAAGTTTCGCTACATCGTAATTGACTGAGTCCTCAGGAGAGAGTCGTCCAAAGGCTCTGAGAGCTTCTCCGCCGAGGCACAGACTCAAAGCCGCGGCCGACTTCTCTTTCGGCCAGCCATGTCCAATGGCGACATGTTCAAAACGCTTCAAATACGCATCCAAATCGTTCCTTTCCTCATTAAACAGTGGAATCAATCCGTGAGGACTAATTGGGAAAGACGGAGCTGGTGCGGTACCGTGCTCAGCGCTTCCAGAACTAGAGGCGTTTTCTCCAAATTCCGCAAGTCGTATTCGTAGCTGCAAATTCTGGTTTTCTTGCTCCAAGCGCTGCTTCGTCGCTTCACGTTCTACAGCTCTGTCTTCCCTTGCCTTTTGCAATTCTTTCTCAACCCACTCGCGCAACTCGACTCCCTGCAAACCTATACGTTCCCCTACCGCGAGCAACTCTGGTGCACTCATTTTTCTCCAATCTCTAGCCGCGGGGAAATGCTGCTTGGCCGGCCTGGTCCTGCCGTGGACGCCAAAATTGTGAGGTTCTTTTGTTTAACTCTTCTGGCCACCTTATTCTGTGGCTTATTCAGAGACAGCAATCTAAATAGACGACCAGGCTGACCAAGCTAACAACGAATAATTTATGTACACATGGACGGGACGAGAGTAGAACGATCAAGTGGGTCGAAGACTTAACACTAAGTTATCTACAGTCACCAGTTAGTTCGTTGGGTGGAGAAGCCGGTGCAGACGCTCCGGGTTGTCAGAGTTCTGCAGGGTCGGTGCAGTAGGGCCTCAGTAAGCCCAGCGGAAGGCTAGGCCATCGGTCGGGTCCCAGTAGAGGCAAGAGGCCTCAAGTGGCATTTCCACGGCAGATGCGTTAGGCCTCCCCGACGTGCCTGGGCTCAGCACGGCGCCGAACGCTCGTGCCAGTTAAGAGCTGGCGCTGTGGCACTCCCGGGCCCGACCACCGTTCCGAGTTTCGTGGTCGACAGGAGAACAGGACAGGATACGGCCGGCAGGCCCCAGGTCTGGGTCCCCGGGTCAGGCCTGGCAGAAGACGCACTGCTCCGAGCTCCTTGGACTACCGATCGGCTCCGCTTCTCGCCTGTTCTCCCTTGCTCGTGCCTCGCGCTCCTCGAGCCAACCCTCACGTTTTCCTCTTCTTCTTACTCCTTTCTTCATTTCTTTCTTCGTCTTTGATCAAATTATCACATGTTCTTCGCAATATAATAGCGACTGCAGGAACAAGAGAGAAGTAGAAATTAAAGTGGTGGTGGAAGGCCTGGAAGTGCCCAGGGTCGAGGAAATGAGGATCCTAGGCATGTTTATCAACAAGAAGGGCAACAACACAAACACCATAAAGAAATTAGCCACATGTGCAGACCAAGTAGTAGGCATATTCAGGAGGGTAGCAGTAAGGGGGACAAGACTAAAGGAGATTAATCTCCTGAAAATGTCACATGCGCATGCAATAAGTGGGATCTGTTACGCGATGCTGTACCTAAACATGAACAAGACAGAAATAGAGAAGATAGACAGGATATTGAGGAAATGCGTCAAGCGAGCTCTGGGACTCCTCATAGAAAATGGAAGTTCATAACAGATGGGTTGAGCTATAGGGAATATCACAAATGGAACGGCTCGGCCAGTCTGAAACAGGCAGAACAATACTCGAATGGGTAGAAATCCTGCCAGAAAGTAGCACGCACAAGATGGTAAACGTCCCGCCAGGAATCAGGGCCAAGATACGCGTCCCACCTATGCCGCGAAACATGCACCCCGAGTAGAACAAAGAAAGGCGAGAACATAGAGCTAAGGCCTGCGAGAGAAAGATGAGGAAACGACCTACAGACCTGGTGGCTTATGTAGACGCGGCGTGCGGACAGCACGGGGCGGCTGCTGCATCCGCGGTTGTCGACGGGGCAGGAGCATTAATGGTAGCGGCATCGAGCCGCACGAGAGATGCCAGCGCGGCGGAAGAGGTGGCGATATTGCTTGCTTGCGTCGGTACCCAGGCCAGGACAGTTTTATGTGACAGCAAACATGCAGTGAGGAACTGTGGGAAAGGAAGAATCTCGGAAGAGGCAACACGCGTCCTCGAGGCGAGGCCGATAGAAGTAATGTATAAATAATATGGATTCCAGCGCAGGAGTCTATTGCAGGAAATGAGGCTGCACACGAGCTTGCCCGAGCTTGCTATCACCGGGCGGCCGTAGCGCAGCCCTCTCGCATAGACATGAAAGATAGCTTGATTACATGCAACGAGATCACGGAACATTATAAGCTAAGCAGGAGGGTCTATCCGCCACCCGACCGTTCCCTCGGAAACGAGGAGGCAATTGCATGGAGATTTCAAGGGGGAAATCATATAAGCCCCTTCTGGGTATACGTGACAATTTCTAAAGAGGAGAAAGACCTGTATTGCATAACATGTGGAGAGAGGAGCACTCTAGACCACATAATTTGGGAATGTGCTGGCTGCCCGGCCGCTGAGCAAAATATAGATAAAGAAGCCTGGGAGACCTTGCTGCGGAGCGAAAACCGCGCTCAACAGCAACAAGCCATCTGCCTGGCGGCTGAGGCCGTGAAGCAACAATGTGTTTTCACCAGACTTTAGTTTGCGAGGCTCATGAGTAGGGTTTCCTTAGGCCTGCGTGCCGGGGGGTCCAAAAAGGAGTCTCATTTCAGTGGAAATAAAACGTTTTGATGATGATGATCATGTAAAACGTAACTGCGGCCGGGTCACGCGAAGGCTTGAAAGTGCGAGTAGTATTGCTTTCGCAATAAAAAAAATAATAAACTTTTTCTTCACCGAGAACCGAACCTCCAGCCTTTGCATCTGCATCCTAGCACTTTACCAGTACGCCACGCCCCGGATTTTGCTTGCTTATTGCATCAGAAAACTTCCGTAAAACAAATAAAAACTGCACACACAAACTTGTCCATGTCTGAAGTTACCAGGCTGCTAATTACGAGCCTGCCATATCCCTAGCGAGACAATGCCCCACCATCAAAACAACCGGACCGTGAAACGCTCTTCATAAATCCCCTTGTCTACCATGAGGTTGATAGCGGGATTCCGCGAGTGACAGATACTGCGGCTTTTCCTTTCCTGTAAACGAATTATAGAACGCCCGTGAACTTTCAACAATACTTGATGCGTTCAATGAAATGTTCGTTAATTGTGTTCAACAAGGAGCACGGTATGTACTGTTACGACAGATCATAACGTCATGAGGCGATTTATTTATTTATTAGTACCTCAATGACCCACGAGAGGCATTACATGAGGAGTGGGCTTACATGAAGTTATATTTTCAATGAATTATTTGAAGCGCGCGTTGTCGAGATGAGTCACAGCTTCGGCCGGCAAAAAGTTCCAATCTTTTGCTGTTAAAACAAAAATGTCTTTAGATGAGATGAGGTAGATGCATGAGGAGGATGGACGGCTTGTTGATGGTTGATCCGGGCTGAGTGGCGATGCGCAGGGGTGATAACGGCATTCCGCAGGGGTGAGCGATAAAATTTGTGGAAAGGACAGAGCCTGGTGGTTTTACGGCGGGATTCTAAGTTAGCAATGTTAGCTTTGTCTTTAAGTGATGAAACACTTGTGTGATAAGAATAATCTGAAAAGGCAAATATTACCGCTCTGTTTTGGACGGATTCGAGTGTTTTTGTAAGGTTAGATTGGTGTGGGTCCCAGATCGAGCAAGCATATTCTAGTTTGGGGCGGACTAAGGTTAAATAAGCGGACAGTTTTACGTGAGTGGGAGCAAGTCGTAGTGTTCGCCTAAGATACCTCAGAACGCGGTCAGCTTCGTTAGTGATGTTATTTATATGAGATGACCAGGTAAGATCTTGAGTAAATGAAATTCCCAGGTATTTATATGTAGTTGCATGCAATATTTTGCCACCACATAAAGTATAGTTTTCGGTGTGATATGTTGCACGACGATGAAATGAGACTAGAGTGGTTTTGTTTACGTTTAGCTTCATTCACCAATTAGTGCACCATGTTTCAATAAGTTTCAAATCACACTGAAGTTTGTATGAGTCCATGCTGTTTGTTATTTTTCTGTAAACGGAGTCGTCGGCGAACAAATGAATGGTAGAAGACTGGTTATTAGGAAGATCATTAATGTATATTAAAAATAGTAAGGGTCCTAAAATAGTACCTTGCGGTATGCCAGAACTGACTGGGGACAAGGAAGATGCGCGGTTATTGTCCCATACGAACTGTTGGAGATTAGTCAAAACATTTTGGAGCCATTCAAGAACTAGTGGGTTTAAGTTTAGTCGTGAAAGCTTATGGAGTAGTCTTCGGTGGGCAACTTTGTCAAAAGCCGTTTCAAAATCTAAAAACAGCGCATCCACTGATGTGTTAGTGTCCAAGCTAGAGCTGATGTCGTTAGTGAATAATGCTAGTTGGGTAGAGCAGGATAGGTTTTTTAAAAATCCGTACTGACTGGAATGGAAGAAGTTGACAGACTGCAGGAAATAATTATGTGTGAGTGGATTACATGCTCTATTAGCTTGGAGGGAACACTGGTTAAAGAAATAGGGCAATAATTTTTAGGGGACGATGTTGAGCCTTTTTTATGCACTGGAATAATTTTTCCCACTTTCCAGTCATGAGGTATGGCATTGTGTTCGAGTGATTGCTGGAAAATGTGAGAAAGAATGATGGAGACAGTATCTTTAGTATTGTGAAGTACTTTAGCGTTGATGTTATCGACTCCGGCTGATGATGACAGTTTTAGAGATTGGATTAGCAATTTTATTTTGTTAGGCTCGAATTGTATGTCTGGTAATCAAAATGTGAATAGTGACGCATGTAATCATCGTGTTCATTAGGGAAGTTCGCAGAAAAGACACGATTGAATAATTCGCTCATAAAATTTTGTGATAAAGGTGAACCTAGGTCGTCACACTGATAATGAGTTGAGTGGCTTAGGACTTATTGCTTTCCAAAACTGTCTAGGGTTATTGTGAAGCATTGATCGGTAAGTGGTTGCGTAAAAGTTTTTTTTTAGCGTTAGCGGCATGATAAGTAAATTTTTTTTCCACATAATGGTACAGTTGTCATGCGCAGGAACTGTTGGTGGCGTTTTGTATAACGGAAGAGCCTTTTCTTTTTATTCAGCAGTCTTTTTAATGTTTGGTTGAACCATGGGATTGACGATCGCATGATGACTGTTTTTGTAGGAATGTATAGGTGGATAAGTTCCTCCATTTTGTGTTTGAACAATCACCAGTTCATTTAAATAGTGCGATGCGAGAAATTAGCAAGGAAGGAATGACTTATTTCCGTTAGTTTGCTGTTTATGGTATCAAAGTCGCCTTTATCATAGAGCGTTAATGTTTTCGTTACTTTTTGAGCATGCGGTGTCAGGGTATAATAAGTGCCGTGAATTACAGAGTGGTCGCTGAGGCCTGATAGAAGCGTGAGGGGTGAAACATTATCAGGATGTGAGGTAAGCAAGAGGTCGAGGGCGTTAGATGAGTGGCTATTTTGTCTGGTAGGAATGGTAACGAGTTGCGATAAACCAAATGTGATACACGTGTTAAGGAAATCGCTCTTGACATTCTGCTTAATTAATGTCATCCCGAGATTATTGCACGTTATTGAAGGAAAGTTAAAGTCACCGAGTATTAGTAAGGGTGTGTTTGGGTGTGATTCGGTTGTAGAATTAAGCGTGTTGTGGAATTCCGTTACAAATGAAGCGTCCGCATCTGGGGGGGGGGCGGTAACCACAGCCGATTATCATAGGTGGGTTAGTGGCTTTGGAATGAACGAATATTAGCTCCAAACTTGAGCTAATATTTATTGGGCAGCAAAGCAAGCTTTCATGAGTGGCGATCAAAACGCCGCCGCCTCGCCTGTCTGCACGATGATGTCGAAAAATGTGATAGTTGGGGAAAGTAGCGGATAGTTCGGCATTAGCGACTGAAGGATTCAATCATGTTTCAGTTAGGAAAACTATTTTACTATCTGTTGTGTAGATAAGGCTCTGTAAGGGATCCAGTTTTGTTAAAATGCAACGGATATTAATACACGAAGCTGACTCCTCATGCATCATGCATATACGAAGCTGACTCCTCCGGGCGTCCGATCCAGGCGACCGTATGGCGCTTTTAATTTACCCCTTCCATAGCAATCAGAAGCAGACTGAGATATCTAGGAGGCGTTAGTACTGCAGGCTTCAGCGGTGTTTGAAATTGCTTTTCAGCACAGAAAAACTGCAGAATCTGTCGCAATTCTCCGTGGACACATGTACCACGCCGTAAAGCAAGGGAGGAAGGTGGGAGTGAAGGAAGAAAAGGAGATAGAGGCGCCGTAGCGGAGGGCTACGATTCGCCGCGCTATAATGGCTGTCTCCTACTCGTACTTTAGTGGTCCAAAGTGCACTCTAGAATTTGGTCCTTTCGAGGATGCCGTTATGAAATTAAGAAGGAATACTTCAAAATCTGTCTCTGGGTCCATTCACCGATGCCTACAGAGAACCCCTGGTACACTATTTCCACAAAGTTCCTTCCTGTCTTTGACCCAGTCGTCTATTGTGCACGCCATTTATTTATAGAGTTATCCACAACCACCCCTTATGACATGTGTCTTTTGCTATATTTCCTTTCTTTGAAATTCGCTCTGCTACATAAATAGTGTCCTTATATTTCTCTTCATTTTGATTGTTGAACGAGCGCCCTTTGTATTGATTTCAATAAGAACATAATCAATGTAGATTCTTTTGTGTAAGACTTGACATAATCCCGGTGACTCCCAGCCTGTGTCTGTCATCTAAACAATTGAATGGTTCATAGCGATTGCATGTTCGGCAGATATTCTATTCTCCGCATGATATAGCGCTTGGGAACTCACTGGCACTTGTGGCATATTTCACCTTTGGCTGATCAGGGAAGTTCGTATCCGAGTTGATAGAAGCTTTGTGGGTTAATTGGTCAGCTCTTTGTTTAATATCAGAAGGCTACGTCACATGACTTTGTTGTTAAGGGAGTCTGGCGGAGAGTTCTGAATGAGTGTGAAGTCATTTTGTGTGTCACATCAGCCGATTATCCTGTCCTTTTGGATCTACGGGGCTGGAACGGTAGGTCAACGCCCCTTGCGGCAGGGGCTAGCCTGCCACCGAATTTTTATCTGTTGTAGGCCGTCGTTGCACCTGCTACCGCTTAGGTGGTGGACGACGGCTGTTGTTGCGGCGCGCGTTTTCTCTCCCTCTTCTTTTTTCTTTTCTTCTCTGTTTTCCCTTCTGTCCGCACGAGGCAGCGGAGGTGGCTCAGCTACAGAGCTAGTAGCAGGCCCGTGCATTTTCTTTTCCTTCTTCCAACAGCCGAACGACAAGAAAAACCTACAGTTTTTAATACTAGATTGGTCTCGTGTGCTTATAACATACGGTAGCTACTAACGACTTGAATTACATTGCTGCTGGTTCATGGTGATGTACTTGAATTAGATTTTCTCTTACGCATTCTTCCCTACAACTTCGTTTAAGTAGTTTCAGGATATAAACAGGTTTCAATTTTTTAAACACTCAAGGAATGTGCGGAGCAAGAATTGTCATCTATCAAGCTTGCCTTATTATTTCATTTCACCATTTTGCTCATGGTGTGGGGTACGTTAGAGAGGAAAAGGGCCAATAAAAATCAAATATCACAAATAGCGCTCAAGAATAAACGAAACGCATGAAAAAGAAAGAAAAAGATCGATAAGCACGGAAAACCAAAATACGGTGTGCCCTATAGTAAACTTTTATATGTAATGAATATGCAGTTCAACAGTTACTTTTTAACTCCTTGGTAACATAATAAAACAAAAACAAAAATGTCAAAGAAAAAAAACTAAAAATACATCCAAGAAGAGTATTTTCAACGTGCTTCTAAACATATCGGGATTAGATATAATTGTTAATAAGCATTTAACTTTTTCCCCTCCTTGCTAGCTTAGGGAAAATTGAGCTAGAACTCATCACGGCGCCCAAATATGGTATTGTAACTTTATGATTATGGACGCTCCGCGACGTAGTAAACAGGTCCGGCGTGACACAAAGATTGTGTAAATAGTTTTGATGGTAAATTTTGCTGAACACAAATGCGGCTGTTTTCGGCAACCTGATAATAGCGGAAGGTTTAATAGTAGTTTCATTTCTGTTATACTTTCTCTCCTATTTAAATTATTTAGGATGAAGTGAGCTTAGCAGTTTTAGATGGACTCGAGTCTATGTGTTAGTGTGGCGTGAAATGGATCGCATATTAATGACGCGTACTTAAGCAGTGACCGAACATAATAATGTACAGCATTTGTTTGAGGGGTGGTGGTTTTGCATGAGTAAAATATGTACACTCTCACTAAGCAACTTCCAACGCAAATTGCTAGTTATGGTTAATGCTAAATATCAGTACGATTGCATGCGTCCTAACAAATTATTAGTAAGGAAATAGGAGTACTGCAGTTAGAAAGACTATCTCACACCGTTTTGGTCTTGGTAATGTCAAGTTACATTTACCACTTATGGCACCATTCAGTTTATTTAGCTAAAGCTGCAAAAACGGTACATCTGATTCACTAGTAATTTTTCGACACATAACGCAGTCTTAAGTTAACAACCATATATATGTGATGAAATATTAGCAAGCTCGCCGCTAATGTATACAAGAAACAAAAGTGGGCCTAGGACAGACCATTGAGGGACGCATGAACTTGGCCTAGGGAGGAGTTGGACTAATTAGTAAAAGAAATTTAAAGCTAGGCAGTAAAAGCTCTGGCTCCAGTTAAGTTACTTATTGCCTATATTAGCATGGTGATGTTGGTGTGAAAGCACTGAAGGAAACGCCGTCCTAAATATTTTGGCAAAATTAAGAAACACACAGTCCATTCGAAAACCTGCGTTGAAATTAGTGTGTAAGTCACTAGTAAATTTGAGAAGATGGGTTCCTAAATTCATGCTGGTTTGCAGTAAAGGAAGCTGGTTTTTCCAAGGAAGTTTGCCGGATGAGTGCGAATTATATAATCCATTATTTTGAGTAATTGTAGAAGCAAATACATTTGGCGTAATGTTTTTTTTTTTTCTGTTTGAAAACCGATGCGTGGACTCTGTGAGATAAATGACAAGAAATAATTACTTACGATTGCGTAGCGTGGCAAAAAGGCTATTCTTATGCTGTCGCTCTTCGTCAAGGGCCACATCTCTACCGAGCGTTTTTAAGAAAGTTCCAGTGTATTCTATTTTGCCCCTGTAACAACAACAATCCCCAGTATATAAAATATTCATAAAACAGAACTGGGACCTCGAGAAAACATTTGTACGTTTGTAGTAAAGAGTTTGTTGCCAGTACCTTTAATGACTTCCTCGTAACTACTACACCGCGTTCATACCTTATACCATCTCATTATTTGTTATGTCTGCATAAAACGTGGGCTGCGCGACGAGGGGGCATTTATTTAGCCGCGCGTGATATGCAAAGATGCTGCATGTACAGTGATCGAGAGGAACAATCAGCTCGTTTTACAAGCCTATATACAAAAAAATAGGTGCGTGCTTTTGTTTGCTTCGGGAGGAATTGGTTGTACGGGCGCCCACATAGATTTTTATGTGTTGCAAGTGCTTGTACAAACAACTGCACTAAGCTCCATGCTTTTCATGGTAGGTTCCTTTCGCACTTCTTCGGCTTTTAACTTTTCTAACATGGCGGAGACGTGGAATTCTTTTTTTGTACGCATTGTCACAGCGAAGACAACGGTTCCGGCTTTATTGGTTTCGTATGGCTTGTTGGCTAGGCTGCGGTTAAAAAAACTACTTGACTTGGGGACTGGTTTTCATGTGGCATCCATCTGTAGATTCACGCTCCCGAAGAGCCCCCTTTCCTTCACCGCGATATGCTACGTGGTCCCGAATTTAGTGATCTCTCAACCTCTTGCATTGAGTCCTTTCAGGCATGCTACATGACAGCGTATAACGCTGTAAAGAGATATGATGCCTAGAAGTATTACCCCTTCCTTTGCGTCCAAGCGGCAAACATTTACAGCTCTATCACCAATTCCTCCTTCAGTTAAGACTTATAGCTTAGAAGCCCAGCTATGGACTGAGCGATTTTTGGTGCGAGGTAGGGGTCATTCCAGAAGATCAAATCAGTCGACATTGTCGACCATAAACCTTGACTGCTCATTGGAGGGTCAAATTCTAAAGTTAAAGCTCAGCTACTTTGCTCATCTGATAAGAAGAGAAGAGTCGCTGGAGAAAGATTTGATGTTGGGAAAGGTTGAGGGTCACCAGAGAAGGGGTAGGCAGCGAACGCCATGGTTAGATGGCATCCTCGAGGCGCTGCAGATGAAGTTATGTGATGTTAAAAAGAGAGTGAGAGACCGGAAAGCGTGGCGTGATATGATCCATAGGGTCACGAAGAGTCGAACACGACTGAACGACTAAACTGAACTGATGTAATTATGATAGCAAGTTGTGATTACTACCTCGATTCTTGACATTAATGTTTGGGTCCGCCACTGTAGTGGTGCAGTGGTTAGGGCGCTAGACTAAGGCTGCGGGATAGAATGCTGGTGGCGGAGGCCGCTTTTGATCGAGACGAAAAGGAAGGCTTCCGTGCCCTGTGCAATGTCAGCGTTAAACAAAACCGGTTGGCAGAAAATTCCAGCGCCCTCAATCACGGCGGCTATCATAGCCCGAGTCGCTGTGGGATATTAAATCCCACAAATCAAACTATTATTGTGTGGGTGGTTTTAAAGCGAAAGCTATGCTAAAATAGTCTACCCATGTTTTGCCGTCCCCAGCAATTTGACCTTCATTGGATCGCAGCTGCGCCATAGCTTACCGCGCCGAGCTCTGCCACATCCGGTTGGCGCATGCGCTCTCCGACGCTGGGTCGCCACGTAACCACGTGACTCGCCGCGGGCCTGGCTAAGCGAGTGCCCTACTCGCCTATTCAATGGGAGCTTGGCCAGGTGTGAGGGCGTTGTCGGGCCGGTTTATCTTCGAGCGTTGCTCGGTAGTGGAAAACTGAGCCGTCGGAGGCTTGCGCGCCTGAGCTTCCGCGGATATCGCCGGCAGAGCCGCGCCTCACTGGAGAGGAGCCGGCATGCCAAGGATGTCAATCTAGCGTCGGATACTGAGGAAGAGCGAGACTTAAGTCTTGCAAAACACCAGCAGCGGGACCAGAACAGCAGACAAACGAAGAGTGTATACCTAAGTATAATAAAATAGATACGTCAGAGGTTAACGAGGCTAAATAAAGCTTCAGGTTGGCATATCCGATGCTAACTGAGCTAAGCCCAAACCACGACGCTGGGAAGTGCCGCTATTGAGCTCGCCCGAAGTTGCCCAGCGGAGCATTATAAACACTGCTATAGGTTTAGGAAAGCCGCGGTACATACCCCCGAATAAAGCCCTTCTCGCACGCCAAATGTCTTTCTGGCGAAATATGTTCATATCAGACTTTTTGAGATCATGTGAGTGCCATTTCTGGTATATCGAACTTTACTGGAGGTTTTGTCTGGTCCGGTTCCATTTTAAACAGGTCAGACAATACCTAAGGTCCCGCTAGTCCCCTCGCTTCGTCCCAGAAGAATTTCTTCCGACCATTTCTAGAGTTTTGGTCGATTGTGCTAATAATAACGAATGTAGACGGCTGCCCGTTTGTGAAACAGCTCGATAATCACTTTGTGTTTTCCAAAATGGTTTGATGTGCAAAACATTACATCTGCAAAGAAATATATTTTAATACCATTCTAGATATCTTTAGGGGTGTCACTTGCTAAAAAGCGAGTTTCACAATGAGTTTTTGTACAAGTTATCGAACCCCAATGTGTAAAATATTTACTATTTTTTTGTACCTTGCTGTCTCGGTATTATTTCTGCTAATAATTTGATATACAAGAGAGCATGGAGTTAGCAAGTATTAGCGAAGTAATTGCTCCACCGACAACTAACATATGTGGCATGTTTGCTTGTACAACAGCGCACGGCTTGTAATGTAATAATGGTCAACAAAGGGGCGGAGGGGGGGGGGCGCTTCTGCGTTTAAAACATTCCACATTATCTGCTTCGCCCACCAGGTCACGACTTTTTGTTTCGGTATGTAGCCTAGGTGCTTTAAGCTGCGTCTTACCTGAGTTTGACTATACCGTTTCCGACCCATCTATGGAGGCTCACAAGCACACAAAATCTAGAGCACTAATTTCGGAGAATAGAAAGTAGCAGCTTCCTCCATAGCAAAGAAACCAGACGCCCCATGCGATCCAACCTGTGAACCGCATGAGAAAGTCTACAAGTGCGCATCAGAAACAACCGCAAGGTGCCAAAACATTTGCTGCAACATCAGCGTGAGTAGCAAAGCTGAGTCCACTAACTAGATATTTTCAAGTGCTTTGGAAGCCGTGAAAAAGAAGCGCTGACAAGGTCATCAGAGGCGCTGTTACTGGCTAAGGCGTCATCGTACGAAAGCTCAATACATCATGGGTTCATCGCTCGGCTTGCTGTATTGCTTCTCTTCCTCCTCTAACTGTTAACACAAAGACTCATGGCCTGCAATTAGATGTGACAATAGCGCGTCCTCTACGGCCTGACAGCCAAGCAAGTTGCTTGTTCCTCAAGCGAACTGCATCTTGAGCTGAGCCAAGGGAATGAAACGCTGCCTGGCGCTTATTTAAAAGCGATCCAAATATGAAATTTGTTAATAACCGGTGTAGCTATGAACGATGCATATGTATGTGCGCACAATATAAATAAGGACGGAAGCTATACTAATTGAAGCTACACCTTTTAATAACACGCACAGATATCACACATCAGTGCACATGACACCGTGGAGCGGTGAGACTGTTATCATTAGCAATGCGAATGAAGGGCTGCAATTTGTTGTTGTGGATAGGATTTCATACAATGCACCACTTCTGCGGACGATGGGTGACGAGGCGTTGGCGCCTCGCGTGCACATAGCTCAAGTGCTGCCAAGAGTGTCCGTGCACTCCTGGGCAGCAGGACTGATCGTAGTGTTTCGCACAGCGTGAAGGCATTTCGCACAGCTTAAAGGGACACTAAAGAGAGAAAGTAAGTGGGTTTGCATCGATAGAATGCCAGTTCCTGATTACAAAAAAGACCACTCTTACTGAAAACAGAGCTGTTATAAGGTAGTAAAGAAGAACAACAGAAATACACGTATCGCCACCACAGCCAAACGGCCGAGGCTCGCAACTACAAATCACGTGACGCGCTAGGGATCCCGGAGGCTGACAAATGCGAATTACGTTGCATGTTTGAATGCGGTAGTACGTTTTTTCTCAAAGATGATAACACGCTTTTATCATACGTAAACGACGGCGAAAAGGCAACGTAAAGGTTGCAAGGCAAATAAAAAAATATACTTGGAGGCGCCACAGGCGCCCACTTCAGTTTTGGTTATGTTTCGGCTCAGGCATTTCGTGCGCACTCGGACAGTTTGTTTCAACCTGCAGCGCCTGAATTACGAGCTTGGAGCAGCAGATGCGCCTTGATGGTTCCCATTTGAGCATTCGGAGGCACGAGCGAGCGAAATCCGCTACCGCCGACACACTCCTTCGTTCACACTTCTGCGCCAACATATCGCCGCCGTTGCCGCTTCGACTGCGACCTGACCGCTTGACTGCAGCTACGTACGCCACGAAAAGCATACATATACTAAGTACCGAAGGAAAAACGCATTATCATTCAATTGTTCACTAAATCATGGCACATCTGACCAACATATACTGCGTCAACAAGACCTTCAACGTGCAATTTGCAGGCGTCGTAAACAAAAGGGGCATACTTGCCGCTCATACCAAGGAGAGCGTCGATATATTGCGCTCGTCGCCCGGCGAAAAAAAGGGCCTCGGGTAAAAAGTAAAAGCTAAAAATAACGAAGCACCAGAAAAAGGTTAAGAAAAAAAGATTTGTAAATAATAATAATAAAAAAAACAGCCAGCAGCGGTAAGACTCGAACTCGCCACTGCTTGCTCCGTAACGTTCGGCGCTAACCGCTCGGCTACGCCGCGCCACAACCACCATGGAAATATTTCTAGTTTTTATGTCATGACCCCCCCTTACAATAAAGTGTTTCTGCTGCCGGTCTAAATATTACAACTTCTTGATCATCGGCGCATGCTGCCTGCTCTCACGTCTTGCAACTAATGTTCTGGATGCCTATGCGCACTATATTGTGCACTGGATCCATTTTAACATGTGGAATTGCACAGCGCTGGCAAATGTAGTGGCGCCGGCACTTCGGTCATGTCCTGCTACTGTGGACGTAATTTTCGCTGAACACGGAGCTGTAGCACAAACCTTGAAGGAAAAAAGTGCGACGAAGCTTCAAAACTGACAAGCGCAGCAGCGAGGACACTATTTTGCTGGTAACTAAATCTTATTTGTATGTAAACATGTCAGGAAGCGTTGCGATGACCGAGTGCTCGGTTTGTTTATACACAGTGCAAGAAGGAGCGCAAGAGCTTGAGAAACATCTAAAGTATTGTGCATTACAAGCGCTCTGTTTTTTTTTTTGTCCCTTTATGGGCCCATCGCTCGGTAAATTACTCTCTTCATCGATTTATTTATTTCGGCTGAGGCCGTCATTGCGAGTACGCTGTTGCCAAGTTGGCCCTTGAGGGATGCGACGCCGCGGGCCGCGCCGGCTCGCTAGCTATCACGGAGTCTCCGCTTACGTCATAGTGTGCGTCACTCAACTCCAACTACGTAGTTGGAGGCCACAGTTTGAATTCGACCGGCGGGAACAAGAAAAACCCTCAACTTCTTATCGCAATATCTTAGCAATTATTCGATATTTTGCTGCCGGATATGTGGCGACAGTTTCACCAAATGTAGTTTATTGGATTTTCATACCATCTTTGGCTGTCTTTAGTGTCCCTTTAAGGGCTTTGCCCTACACGGGTCCAGGAAGATATGCAACAAAGTACGTGATCTGCATAAGTTAGGCATCACGTAGGCACTGCGAGAAGAATTAGGAAAATTCGCTTACGCGTGCTTTCTTGTTATACTTGCAGTGAGAGTTCGTTTTGTTCCTAACCTTTAGCAATAGGAGCACAAAGAGTGCACTGCATGCATTTAGAAGTTTCTCTAAGGTCCTCCTCCGCATGCCTCTCAGAAAATGAGCCTTCGTTGATCTGGTGGTGAGATATGAAATAGTCTTCCTGAGTAACAGCCGCCTTCATTGTAATATAGCCGCAAACAAATGTGTTGCTCATAAGCGTTTCGTGTCAACAATAAAAAAAAATAAATAATGGAAGGTAATTATGCCAACGCGGTAAGTATCGAGAAGTCAGGAGCACAAAAGTTTGCTTTTCGCCAAGGAGCCAAAATGTACATCCTTAGAGTACTGGTTCGCTATGCGCTACAGTAGAAGATATTCAATACTGTCATAACACATGTCTGACGAAATAATTCACTTCTTCGAGCCCTTTAGCATGAAAACAGTATGTTCCTATCAATATTGTATCAAGGTACCATTATGCGTTACAAAATTGCAAACCAAATCGTGACAACTTTAGGTTGCTATTTCTGTGTACTATAAATGTATTCGTCATGGTAATGCCGGCAACTGTTTCGGTGGATATTTAGAGGCACAGGAGTTGCTATCGCTCGTTCGCAGTGATTTTGTTGTAATGGGTTTTGAGGCTGGCACCAAAGATATACTCTTATTTGCAGCGAATTCGCTCTGTGCATGACAAAAAAGCTTCAGTTTCGTCAACTTGCATTGGCAAATGAACTCAGTAAAGTTATCCATTGTAGGAATAGTTTTCTTTTCACATCGTATGGATCGTATGGAAATAAAAACGAAATAAAAACAAAAAAACTAGATGTCAAGAAGCCTCAAACGTTACCCCCCAAAACCTTAGTCGGCATCGCCGGTTCATTGTGACACATAATTGAAGGGAATGGCGTGATGTCCCCCCTCCTTCTTTTTGTTTGGTTGCCGCACAATTTCGTGCGAATAATTCTAAAGGCTTGTCCGAATAATGTGCTCTTTTTTTCGAGATTCGCTGGCGTGTATATTGCAGGTGTCCATACCGTCATGATCACGTTGTCAAGGTCAGTTTGTTGATGAGTCTGGTAGACGAATAATAACTCCTTCCCATAAGCGCCAATATCATTGTCACAGGTTGTATCAAAAATTTAAAACAAACCGATTTCTAAAGCCTCAATGACGGCAAGATTCCGGTTGTAAACCCGAGCACTAAAACTGTGGTATTATTTTGATGTCTCACGAAACATTCGCAGTACAGCTCTTTGTTGTGGCATTTCTGTATCACTCCGAAGAAAGTAGTCGCAATAATTGGAATGCGTGGCTTCATAGCTGTGCTTTGTTTCGAGAAATCTCGCTCTACAATCGTAATTGAATTTATGAAAGGCAATAGTAGGAAGTAGTTCATATCAGCTATGTACCACGGCCTGAATAATGCAATTGTGTCTCTAATTTGCTCCGCACCACAACCGCAAGAGCATGCGATGGGGGATGCTGACCTTCCTCCAAAGTGCCTTGATATATAATGCGAAAGATAAGAGCTTCAAGACAACCATCACGACAGGCTTGAGCTGATAAACGTAACTCTTACTGTAGCAAATCATCATTTGACTCCTGAGTGACATTCCAAGGCCTGTCACAAGGCAATGTGATTGTTTTCTTTTGTCGCAGAAGCCATTGGTCCTAAGAGTTGTAAACAAACGTCCTAGTGGTGTCATTGTGCATGAACGCTCCACTTGATAGCATAACCTGCAAAATTCGGATGCCATGTGAAGTATCGCGAAGGTCGTGGTTGGCAGGTGCCCTGTGTGGTCACTGAATGATTGGCAGTTCGGCGACGTTATTACACATCCCGTGACCGAAATCACAGGGGCTGCCTATTCGAGTTTATTCATTGAAATGGGATTCCGAGACCTGAACCCAGCCTTCCACGACGCTTGGATTCAGATTTGGACACGCTGGTGCTAGGGTATTCAGACGGATTCGCATGACTCAGTTTTCGACACAGGTGGAGCTATCGATAATCACACAAGAAACTCTGGGCAACGGTTGTTTAAGGAAGCCTAATTCAAACCGTGCGGCTCTCATTTGTCGCAAATTACTCTTTGCAAGGATTGCGTAAGAACGCTTTATATAATGAATAAAGGTTTTGCCAAAAGCCCTTCGCTCGCTTTTCGCAAAAGAAAATAAATCCAATGATTTCGTAAGACCGGATTAGTTACTGAAGATGTTTTTCGGCCCTGGCGCGTCTCTCTCTTCTCGCAAAAGTCCTGCAATTGTTGTGTAAGGATGTTGCACTTAGAGCAGGGAATTTCTGCCATTGTCGTTGTGGCTTGTCCTAAAAGAAACTATACTTAATGCGCATTTAGGCCTGTTGATATGCACTAATGAGACGGAATTGAAAATTGTGCCACGCCGCTGAGATATTCTTCACTACCATAGCGTCTTCGGTAGTGTTGGCGAGGTGCACCATAGCGGGCCTCCCTAGATTAATGTGCCGCTCTGTGAAACATGTCAGCTCACCTAAAAAAGCAGATTTACGCTGTCATCAAATCAGAGCAGGAGAGCACGAACATATTTCAGGTGAGTTCAAGCGTTCAGATGAACCATATAGACGCACATGAATTCTTTCGAGTGTGAACACCTGCATACTACCGTGACATTGCCTAAACACAAATTCACTGAATCGAACGTTTCCTGTTCCCTTAGCTCCTGACTTTATTGACATTAGATGTTTAATTGCTCGCAAACACGGCTACCCTCCCTGAGTCTCCTAACTGAAAACACCCCTCACTGACGGCACTTTGCTACCGATTATTCACTAGTCTGATAATAAGGGCTTTTAGCATAGCAGATATGTGGAAGCGTACAAATTTACCTCTTTACCTGACGCCTCCTACGCAAACACACTGGCTTCATTTTTCCCGACCCTAGCCTTAGCGCAGGTGCACTACGTGTCCGTAAACCTGCGCACGTCTAAGGTAGTATGTCTCCACACTAGGAGCCTCTATTCTAGCTTTTCTACTCTAATACCGTCACTTAGGCTAATAATGTTTAACTAAGTAACATTATAAGCCATGCGGCAGAGGCACACACACAGGTTTAACATAGCCGCTCGAGTTTGCAAGCGGCATCATTTCAACTCGGATCTAGCGTTTCCATTGTATTTGAGATAATGTTGTTTTCAATTACGCCACTCCATGCCTGATTCCTAATCTTCGCGTACAGTCCGGACTCTGTGCACGCGCCATCTGTATCCCGTGTCTGAGGCTTTCGATCCAACGTGAGACTAAACATACCATGTTAAATCTGCGTTCGCTTTAAAGCATAGTCGACTGGCGACCAGCGTTGTACGAAAGCCTTGTTTTTTTTGGCATAAAAAGTTTGCATTTACACACACACACACACACACACACACACACACACACACACACACAC
>JAJIZL010046939.1:24731-37585 GCA_023969395.1 Amblyomma maculatum | reverse complement strand
TCTTCTTTCTTCTGTATCCAGAATGCCTCTAAAATTTCGCGCGCCATTTTATCCTGACTCTTCCCTAAAATATTAAGCCTGCTAAACAATGGCTCACCAATTCTACACTTACCTCTGCTTTGCCCAGAAGGTGTGGCTGTACACATAGGTATATTTGTCTCCACCTCTTTTCATTTAAGACTTATCAATTGTAAGTTCCTTTCCTTTATGCTGTATGATACTGTTTCTTCATTCTAGAGATTATCCCATCATCATGCCTAACTGATTCGGCAATAACTGATATAATATATCCTATGGCGTCATCACCCTCTAGGCATTTTCCTTCGGCGTCCTGAATCTGTTCCTGCTCCCTATGATTTCTCCTACCCGGGCAGTTTATATGGCTCCAGAATTTCTCTGCCACCTTTTCAGTTGAGTCGCGCATTACGGTCATCCAGCTATCAGTGTGCGGTTTTATGTTGCTATTTTACTCTGGACCAGCATCTGTACTTCCAGTTTCTTTTGCCGATAGGATTGCCACTTTGTATCTATGTCCCCTTGAGATAGCTGCGCTTTCTTAGCTTCTCTATGTTCTCTGGAATCATTCGTCTTCGCTCGATTGCGTGCTTAATTTCACTCTTCCTTTAGCTTCGAGGAGCCCTCCTGCCTTTCCAACAATTTGACTCGTTTACTTGTCGAATATTTGTACATATGAGTTGTGCTAAGTAATTTTAATCCCACTCCTCCATGAGGCGTTTATCTATAACTTCCTCAATGGCCGATGCTGTTAGCACTTCTTGTTTGCCGGTTAAATTTGCTTTTATTCGATGTGCTCCCTGGTTTTTACTTTCGACCAGGTATCCCATCTGCAAGCTAATACGTTTATGGTCACTTTCCTGGTTGTACGCGCCTTTCTCATCTATTTCCATCCTTCCGAGCATAAGTTAGATTCCTGGTGAAATCACAGTAATAAACAGTCATTTGTCTGTTCCGGAATTCCCACGCGATCTGGCCTTCTCATTTCCTTTCTCTTTTCGCAATAGCTAGGTTAAATTGCTTACATATTTCTAGCATTACCTTCTCGTCGCTGTCATTGTATTCATCCAGATTATTATTCATATCAGCCAATAAAATTACCTCGGCCCCATCTGCTTGACATCTTCACTGAGAAGTTTAAAAACATCTCTGTTTTCTGGTTTGCAGTTGTCCCCTGTCCTTAAATAGGCTACCTCCACCCATGCCTTGTTATCTGATATTGTTCTTGAAACCCATACGTGTCCTTTGCGAGCTGGTTTTACCCTTTGCAATTTGGTTTTTTAGTTTATAAGCATACCAACTCCGGGTGTAGGTAAAAAGTCCCGGGAAGTTACTGCCCCAGAAAAAAAGTTCCCAGATAAAAAGGGCCCTGAAAAGCGGTTGCTGGTAAAAAACGCCCCCAAGGCACAAATTCGACCTGACAATGGATTCTACCGGAGTTCACATCGCAACAAATGCATATTTTTTCCCTTGTTCTATTGACTTTGACGTAAATATAATCATCATTTTGGACATGTGTCCTGCATTCACTGCGAAAAAGCACGGTGAAAACTCCATCTGACTACACTGCATTCCATGGGATCCGAGTCCTGCAGCTCGCTCAGCAGTCATTAAGACAGGTCAAGTCAGATCTGTATTATCACCCGCAGAGAAACTTACTACCCTCTCGGAACATCTTGATAAACCGAACAGTAGTCTTGATAAACCGCCTAAAATAGAAGGCTTCTCTATAACCACCTCGAGCACCTTCCGGTGACGAGGTTCGACCCTTCTTCAGATGATGGTGTGCAATCCTTGCTGCACTTCTGGTGGTGATGAAGATGCTGCAGTAGGGAAGACAGTCCAAAGCTTTACCGGTCATTTACCATTGTCACCCAACTAAATGACTCCAAACTTCCGGTCCAACAAACCTGGTACACAGCTCGCATTTACCCGCAAAGAAGGCGAAGACGAGCAGCTGCGACTGTGCTACCACTGCCGTCATTTTTGTTGTTGTTGTGAACGCCTCACATCAGTTCAATTTTCAGTCACTTCCATGCCGATAGATGGAAGCTCTGCAGTATACATCATTGGAGCTTGCCAAGGGAAATGCAGTGCTCACTTGGGGACATATTTCCTATTTCGCAAATAAGGACTTTTGTTTTTTCGTCGACATTTCCTCTGGGGTCATTTTTCCGGGGCGTTTTTACCGGAACCCTAGCAACCCCCCCCCCCTTTATTTCTATTGTTGTTCTGATGCACTCTTCTCAAACGTAGCCTTCGATAACCAGCGGTTCTTTCAGGTACATCCGGTGTGTCTGAGCATATACACCGACATCACCATCTCCTAACTCCTGTTCTGTTTGTAAACACTTCCCTCTCCTTCTTCCAACTTGCTTGTTTATATAATGAATAATGGAGTTAAAGTTATTCTTCTTAGCTTTCTTCCTACATCTGCTTCTGGTCAGTTGGTTAGAGTAGTTTTCCAGCCTGACATTTTCTGCTTCACTGTGACGCTTTATGCTTGGAACTGTCGCGAAAACCTAAAAAAAAAAACTACCCCACGACATGCCAGGCGCCAGCAGATCTCAGCGCCCACCTTTTCCTTGAAATGTATTCTATCTCGTTGAAATCACTTGCAGGGCTTGCTCTACGTACGTCGTTGTTCCCATCAGTTACCTCGAAACGAATTTCTCAGCTTAGTTTTTTTAATTTTCTGGTTGACTTTGGCCCCTTCCATTTCAATCTTCGGTTTCCTTCCGAGCAACTCTGGCACTGTGCATACTACAATCTGCACCCTTGTAGCTACTGCCCGCCAATCCTTCCCGCCCTGTGCCAACCGCTCCACTAATTTAGCCTCGTCGCTGTTCAAAACATCATTTACTCCTTCTGCTACAATGGCCATGCTACGCTATACAGACTTCTCTGACAGTTTGTCTCTCGTTATGTGTAGCACGTGGCTTAAAGTCTTCCCGTGAAACATCCTGATCCCAACTCTGCTATCTTTGTTCACTCTTTTGCTGATAGCTGGGCTGCACCTTTTCATGTCTGAGTCACCGTTGAATAACACCAGGCTACTCTTTTTGTACTTCTCTTCTTCTGGAACCTGTTCGCGGCCCCGTTCTGGCGTTGTTTACACGCCCCCTCATCAATTCCCCCCACGACACATTTCCAGAGAACCGCCCAGCTATTGTGCATGTCGCCCACAGATAACCTTGCCTCTTCTATGCCTTTATGGACTTTGTCCCTACCCTGCTCTCTCTCTAGGTCTTTAGTATCACTGTACCCTTATTCGTCCAGAGCGAATCTTATCACTTCGAGCGCACTTTTCATTTTCAAAGACAGGGTCTCCATTTCCATTTTTTTCTCCATTTCGGCCCCTTTCCTCCTCAGCCTACCATTTGCAGCTCTTTCGAGCTCCGGTTGCCTTTCTATGGCAGGCATTCTTCGCATCATTAGTGCTTCTAGGGTTTTGCACAGCATGCAAAATGTACACCTAAACTTGTTATCCGCCTCTTCTACCGATTTGCGCCACGTGTCATCAGAAATCACCCACACCTCGCATTTTGTGCACTTAGTCTGTTTCGTTTAAACCATGTTTAGACCCGAATTCAGCAATCACGAATTTAAATATAATTTAAGCGCGAATCTTCCTAGCAATGCTGAGCAAAAGTTCTAGTAACGTAGCCACTAGACACACAACGCCTTAATTTGCAGCTAACGGTAGGCAACCGTAACAAAATAATCAACTCATCCATATGCTGCTGTCCCGTAGCTCCGCTGTTTCCAGCACACCTGGTCCCGATCAGCACGTGCTGTGAGCGCTCCAAGACTGCGTCGCAAAGCACGAAAGCTAACTGCCAACCCCCGGCAATAAACCCGGCAACCCCAATGAGCGCAATTTGTCAAATACCACAATCACGTTATAAATAAATAAAAACAGATCGCCTAAACTGTGCAAAAAGGAATAAATAGTAAATTAGAGAGCCAACGCCGCCAAACAAAAAACAGATGCAACAAAGGAAGGAGAGCGCACAAGGAGCAAACCGAAGCCTATGTCTATTTCGATGTGGCTGCTGAAAACATTTGAAGTCTCCTCCCAGCAATCCTGATTTATAAACTTCATTGTAATGCAACATTAACCCCTAAATAGAAATCATTAGGCTCAAAAATATTATTGAAAATTGTATTTGCGACAGCGTTTTTTATTTTTGAGCTCTTTCGCTGGCGCTCATGTTCGGACGTTTTTACTCAGCTTGAAGATCCCTGAGGAATGTCTTTCCCGCTACGGTACATTTTCGAAAAAGGCATCGAGGTGTTTTCGTGTAGTAGCGCTTAATGGTCCCCAGAAAGGGGTCACCAAGAAGGGTAAACAACGCCATAACACTGATAGTTATTGAACCACCCATCATTCTCCCGCAAAAATTTTCGATCTAGCTTCTACAACACCAGAGATATCGGCGATTAAAAATGACCCTTCCAATTTTCCCCCTCAACTCGTACGCCGAAGGGAGCCATAAGAAAACAAAGAATACATGCAAGTTCAAAGCTCCGCCCAGACATACGTCACTTCGACGAACTTCCGGTTGCCGCGCGCTCGCTCGCTGGCGTACTCGCGCCAACCCGTCCTCGCTCGCACACGCCTGAGGAGTTCGCCAGTTTGCGCAGCGACGGTTAGTGTAACCGCGAACCCGCGGTTATCCTATGTTACACGGCGGACCAAACCATGGTTGCACCACTAACCGCGGTTACCGCAAACCGAGCTTGACGACCTCGGTTTGCGTCGTTAACCGAGGTTATGACGGCGTCTGTTGACGGAAGCTACTCGTCGGCGCCCGAGTGCGCGAAATGTACGAGCGGGTCTGCTTCACAAAGTTATTCATTTGCCCACTGTATCACGTTTAAAGATCGATGTATAGAATATGGTGCCACCCGACGTCTTCGATTGCGGCCGACAGCGCAGCGACTGCGTACTGAATCCTTGTCTTGCCTGTAGTATCGTTTGAACGGCTTGTTGCTGAGCAGAACGTCAAAAAATGCGCGGCCTCAGCTATGAAAGTACACGAGTTCGCAACGCTTGCATCACGCGATGCCGCGAGCAGGCTGATGTACGTTAGACAATTACCGTGGGGGTGGAACGTGCGAGCGCGGTGAACGACGGCGCCGTGCGTGACCGCCCCTAGTCGTCGCTAGGCCTAAATTGTTTCGCTTCGAAGCCGCGGCGGTCGACGCTTTGGAACATGATCTACGCTGTCGTAAATCGTCTACTTAGGAAACTGCCTTATAGTGATTCCTATCCTGCCATAGTAAAATAATTATAGGATTAACTCTGCCGACGCATTAATCGCAGAGCTAGTACGAACAGATCGGCTCAGCCGAAATGCACCAGCGGCAGCCGCCTTGAGAAGAAACTAGCTTGTATCACGGCTATCGCTCTTACCAGCAATTTGCTGCTGGTCAGCGATCCTCACGAGGGCTTCATACTTGATATTCGGCTCAGTATTCCAGACGCAGCGGTGGCGTAGCGGTAGAACATCCGCCTCGCATGCAAGAGGACCGGGGTTCAAATCCCGGTGCCGCGCAATTCTCCACCGGATGAAAAAAAAAATCCGCGTGTCGATGGAATTGCATAGACAGGTTTGGGGTGCGACCTGATGCCGGTGAACACCTCCGGCAACGCACTCCCTCACCAGAACAGGAGTTGGCCACCCTGGTGAAGTAATTGGCCGCAACCTCCTATGATAAGCTCCATAAATCCCCGGCCCTCAGTCACCAGCGGCTGCGGAACAACTGACCACGGCGGCGGTCAGACCTGTGACGCAGCAGGGGGTGCCAAGAAAGCCTGGCTCCGCTGGACAGGCCGCCATTGTAAACTGACCCTGGCTACGTTTAATGCTAGAACCCTAGCTAGTGAAGCTAGTTTAGCAGTGCTGTTAGAGGAACTAGAGGGCATGAAATGGGATGTCATAGGGCTTAGTGAGGTTAGGAGGCCGAATGAGGCATATACTGCACTGAAGGATGGGCATGTACTGTGTTATCGAGGTTTACCAGAGAGGTGACAACTAGGAGTAGGTTTCCTTGTCAATAAGTATATAGCGGGTAATATAGATGAATTCTATAGTATTAATGAAAGGGTTGCAGGCATCGTAATTAGGCCTAATAAGTGGTATAAAGTGAAGGTTGTACAGGCCTATACACCTACATGTAGTTATGATGACCAGGCAGTTGAAAGCTTCTATGAAGATGTAGAATCGGCAATGCGAAAAGTAAAAACGCAGTGTACTGTACTAATGGGCGACTTCAATGCCAAGGTAGGGAAAAAACAGGCAGGAGACAAGGCAGTAGGTGACTATGGCATTGGTTCTAGGAATAGCATGGCATTGGTTCTAGGAATTTGTAAATGCAGCTTCGTTCTGCCGATCCCTGCGTCGCTTCGGTTGTTGCACTTAATGGGCAATGGCCACCTAACCGATAAGGGCGGCGAGCTGTAACAGCACGCACAGAGTTCGAGCAGCGCACGAGCAGACGACTTTCGCAGCTACCGGAAGTGTGTTCGTGACGTCATGGTTGCAGTGACCGCAGTGAATGGCAGCTTCTAGCAAGCCTTGCCAGTCAACCGACCCGTGACGTAACGAGATTAGGAAATAGTTCCATGCGACACCGCCAAGCGACATTTCCTCTGCCCGCGAATTTCAAAAAACGCTGTTTTTAAAAATTAATAATAAATCGCTGGCTTTGTTCCAAGGAGTTATACTTTGCGTTAATGCTCAAAAGGATGTGTTTTACACACTGAACACGTTTATCAGTGGTTTCTTGGGGGCCGTTTCCGTGGACCTTTAAACCGCCTCTAAAGTAAAAAAAAAAGAAACCTTAGTACCCCAAGACCTTATAAGTGCATGTCTGATAGGCGTGTTACTCGCTCGGCTGTTGAACTCAAGTACGCCGGAGTAAATATCGACCTCGGTCGCGGCATTTCGATGGGCATAAAAAGGATGGCGCCCGAAAATATTGCGATGTCAGGGCACATGAAAAGACCCCTGGTGGTCGAAATTTTCGGAGCCCTCCACTAAATTTTCGGAGTCCTCATTTGTGAGACGCTTCGGGATATTAAACCACAAAAACTAAACCTAACGAAATTATCTAAAGGTCTGAACCTAGAAAGACAACTGAAAATGTGCCAGTTATATCCGCAACCATGCTGCTGCTATTCCGGTAAATCGTTGGCTGAAAACAACATGGATATTGGAAAGTTGCTTTCTGTATTGCAGTAATTAGCGGCAAATATGGGATAAACATCATATAGCAGTGTAAACCTCTCCAACAATAGGGATTCGACGAAGTTTAAGCAGGAGGCGATGAAGCATCAGACGAAAAAATATATTTACAGTATTTACAAAAATAGCAGTGGTAACTGCAAGCTACAGATGCTACGTGACACAGACCACAGAAACAAGTGTATCTTCAAAAGGAAACAATCTCACGCAGAGATACTGTCTACGGGACATTACTTATTGACTGATCGTCCAAGTTAATCGAACTTTTCAACCCCGCCGGGGTGGCGCAGTCGTTACGGCGCTCGACTACTGTTCTCAAGGACGCGGGATCGAATCCCGGCCTCGGCGGCAGCTTTTCGCCGGAAGCGAAAATTAAGGCGCCCATGTGCTCTACGATGTCAGTGCACGTTAAAGAACCCCAAGTGGTCGAAATTTCCGGAGTCCTCCACTACGGCGTCTCTCATAGCCTGAGTAGCTTTGGGACGTTAAACCCCACAAACCAAACCAAACCGAACTTTTCAGCGGCGCTTACACTACCACGCGACTTTTCTCGGAAGCAGCCCGAAGGTGCTCGGCGTTGGCAGTTCAGGCTACAACCCTTTGCGGGATGAACATGCGAAAAGCGATATGCACTTGTATGTTTAGTGTTCCACGGATCATAAATTGTGCAAAATCAGGTGAAGTAAGCCTCTACAACTTTCATAAGGTTAAAAACTGAAGTCGCTTTGGACGTTGAAGCTGGAAATCGGGAAGTGACTGACTGCAAGGTTGCATGCAGTGAGCACTTCAAGAAAGATTTTTGCTGGAGTAATCTGAAAAGTTTTTTGTAACAATGCATTGTTCTTGAAGTATACTATCCAAGACAATTAGAAAAGCGTTCAGAGTTCGGTAAGGGATTTCACTGAATGGGAGAGAGTGAAGTCAGTAATGAGAGTCAATATTTTGGAGCTATGTGTCTTGCTATGTGTTGAGTGTCATGTTGAGTGTTCAACATGCCGGCTGCAGTATATCGGGCAAACAGACACGCTTCAGAATAAGATTTAATAATCATCGCGCACACGCCAAGTCACTCCCTAATCTCCCCTTATCGAGGCTTGTTAATATTCCCTGTCACGAATTTAATAACTTGAAGTTAACAATTTTGGAATGAAACGTCTGCACACACCATGACAGGGAACTACACGAGTCGTATCTTATCTATAAATTCAAGTCAGTTTCCTCGGGACCTAATGAGAGCCCTGGAAAACTCACATATCTACCTATAGTATAAAATTCTTATTTGAAATGAAATCGCACCCGTACATCACCAGAATGTATCACTTTCCTTTTTTTTTAGTTCATTCTTAAATTAGGGTTGTGTTCCTCGGTATCATTTCTCAGCATTATTGCTCTTTTCTCTTTGAAATTTGGTATCCGGAATGTCGATGTTTTTTACTTTTTACCCCTGTGCTACTCATGATTGACTGGTTGGTCTCTGTGCTTGTGTGCGTGCGCGTTCCGAGACCTTATTTTGGGCCCCCCTCTACAGTTCACTGTCAATACTTAACATACTTGTGAGCAGTTACTCATCCTTGAGGCGCATTCAATGCGTGCAGCGCAATTTCCAATGTGTGCAGCGCGTGTCTGCCTGTCGGCTTTGTGCTGCTGTGGTACTTTTCTGAGATTTTATGCGGACCTACAATGCGTTTTAGACCGCACCCATCATCAGACGTCGTTTTTCTCATCGGAGACTGAAATGCTAAGGTCGGGAGTGAAGAAATATCCGGAATTATAGGCAAGTTCGGTCTTGGCGAGCCAAATGAAGCTGGGCAGAGGCTAGTAGAGTTTTGTCAAGGAAAAAACCTGACCATAGCGAATACTCATTTTCAACAGCACACGAGGCGCCTGTACAAATGGACTTCACCGGACGGTCTGTACAGGAATCAGATCGATTATATTCTTTGCCGGCAGAGATGGAGAAGCGCTATACAAGCAGTAAAAACAAGGCCTGGGGCCGATTGTGGCACTGATCATCACCTTCTTGTTGCCAAAATTAAGCTTCGGTTGAGGAAAACGCAGAAAACTAGAAGGCCTTTCAGGTATGATCTAGATCAAATTCCATTAGAATATGCTGTGGATGTGAGGAATTGATTTCAAAAATTAGATCTAGAAGACAGAGAGCCCGAAGAGATGTGGACTGATGTTCGTGATATGATATAAGAAGTTGCTACTAAGGTAGTTCCAAAGCAAAAGAAAGGCAAGAAAGCAAACTGGTTATCTGAAGAGGCTTTGCAAATTGCTGAGGAAAGGAGGATGGCAAAGGTTATGGGGGAAAGAGAAAGATACAAGGTTCTCAATGCGGATTTTCAGAAAATATCAAGGAGAGATAAGAATGCCTTCCTGAACATACAGTGCCAAGCAGTTGAGGACAACAGCCAATTAAGGAACCCAAGAGCTCTGTATAAGACAATCAAAGATATCAAAGGAAGCTTCTGTGCTAAGCTGGGCGTGATAAAGGACAAACGAGGCAAGGACCTCACCGAAGCCTCAGAGATAAAGAAGAGGTGGCAGGAATACACAGAAGAACTGTAAAAGAAGGACCCGAATGTACAAACCCAACATAAGACGGTTGTGATTACTGATCTCGAGCTGGGCATCCTGAAGAGTGAAGTTGAATGGGCCTTAGCCAGCCTGGCTAAGACCAAAGCTGGCGGAATTGATGGCATTCCAGCTGAGTTGCTTCAAAACCTCAGCCATGACGCTGTTAACAGTCTGCATACATTATGTCAGAAGATTTGGACAACCCTGCAGTGGCCACAGGATTGGAGGAGGTAAGTTTACATCCCCATTCCAAAGAAAGGCAGTGCCAAAGATTGTTCCAACTGCCGCACGATCGCGATTATTTCGCATGCTAGCAAGGTGATGTTTAAAATCCTCCAAGGTAGGCTGCAGCAGTATGGGCATCGGGAGCTTCCGGACGTGCAAGCTGGGTTTCGCAAGGGCAGAGGAACTAGAGACCAAATTGCCAACCTTCGCTGGATCATGCAAAAAGCAAGAGTTCCAGGAACCCATCTACTTCTGCTTTATTGATTATGCGAAAGCGTTTGACTGCGTAGATCACAGCAGATTGTGGCAAGCTTTCCAAGAGATGGGAGTTCCAATTCACCTCATCTGTTTCCTCAGCAACCTGTATGAAGGGCAAGAGGCCAGAGTCAGAACTGGGCATGGTCTTACTGAGTGGTTTCCGATTGAGAAAGGAGTGAGGCAAGGCTGCATACTGTCGCCCTGCCTATTTAGCCTATATGCAGAGCGCATCATGAGGAAGGCCGGTCTGGACGAGTCTTCAGCTGGAGTGAAGGTTGCTGGTAAACGTATCAACAACCTTAGATATACGGATGATACCACTTTAATGGCAGAAAGTGAAGTGGAACTCAAGAGACTTCTGATGCGCGTACAAGAAGAGAGTGAGACGTTTTGGCGTAAACTGAACATTAAAAAGACAAAGATCATGGCGTCTTGCCCTATCAAGTCCTGGAACATCAATGGACAAGAAGTGGAAGCTGTGACAGATTTTCTCTTCTTGGGCTCCAATATTACCTCGGAAGGAGACTGCAGTATTGAAATTAGGAGACGCCTGCTTCTGGGAAAGAGAGCAATGGTTAGCCTTGACCGCCTAGTAAAGAGCAGATACATTAGTCTGCCAACCAAGATCCGTATAACTCGTCCTATGGTCATTCCAGTTGTGATGTATGGATGCGAGAGCTGTACTGTGAAAAAGGCTGACCGCCGAAGAATTGACGCGTTTGAATTGTGGGGCTGGCGAAGATTCTTGAAAGTTCCTTGGACTGCCAGAAGATCAAATCAGTCGATATTGTCGACCATAAACCCTGACTGCTCATTGGAGGGTCAAATTCTAAAGTTAAAGCTCAGCTACTTTGGTCATCTGATGAGAAGAGAGGAGTCGCTGGAAAAAGATTTGATGTTGGGAAAGGTTGAGGGTCGCCGGAGAAGGGGTAGGCAGCGAACGCGATGGTTAGATGGCATCCTCGAGGCACTGCAGATGAAGTTATGTGATGTTAGGAAGATAGAGAGAGACCGGAAAGCGTGGCGTGACATGGTCCATAGGGTCACGAAGAGTCGGACACGACTGAACGACTGAACTGAACTGAGGGTTACTTAGCCGCGGTACTGCGTTCCGCGCAGACCTTACCATATTGCTTCTTGGAGCTCTTCATGTTTTGTCAAGAATTTTCGACGCTTGTGGAACTCCTGCTTCTGTGGATGTTCTCTGTATTTGTGTGCCTTGAGAGCCTTTTATTGTGCCACCGTATATATGAATAGCTTGCTGTGACCACTACAAATATTTGTGAACAGTGACTCCTGCTGGAGGCGCGGCTATTGTGCGTAGCGCACGTTCGTGGAGAAAGGGCGATGGGCAGGCTTCCAGTCATTGTCTTGGTTTCTGCCTAACTCATGCTTGACTGTCTGGTCTCTGTGTTTGGGCATGTGTGTGTTTGTATGCGTACATATGTATTCATGAATCTTATCTTATGCCCACGTGTACGGGTTACTGTGACAACTGAACATCTTTCCGAACTGTGAGTCATTCCGTGCCATGTGCTTTTTTTAATCTTTTGTCTATTTATAATTTTATGTTTGATTTTTATTGCGAAGCAATACTACTTTAGCTACCACCTCACCCCGTCAAAAGGCGCGGCGATTGCAGCCACGCTTGACCTTTAGCATGACCTGGCTGTGTAACGTCATACCGTCTAAGAGTGGAGGCTCAACTCGCGCCTTCGCCTTGCGCGGTGGCAGTTACGGCCTGACTCCGTTTCTGTCGCTAGTGGCGCTGCGCGCTACGTGACGTCATACCATCTGTGTAAGAGTGGGGCTCAACTCGCGCCTTCGCCTTGCGCGGTGGTAGTTACCGCCTGACTTCAGCTGCTCTCACCAGTGACGCTGCGTGCTTCGCGACGTCATACCATCTTTTTAATATCGGGCGCTCACTGCCGCCTTGCGCGGTTGCAGTTACGGCCTGACTCCGCTTTTCTCGTCAAGCCATGTGATGCCGTCTACAGTCAAAGCGCTTCGGCTGGCTGCAAAGAGGAAGCAAACGCGAGCCACAGACAGAAGAGCGAGAAGAACGGCTTTCCAAGCGACGAGTGCAAGAAGCAGCTAGGCGGACAAGGCGGCCAATGTCTTCGGTAGCAGAATCGACTGTAAAACTATAGCTAAACATAGTACAGTCAATCGTCACCATAGCCATAACAGCAAACATAACCGGAGCATCACCATGGTGAATATAGCACAGCCAAGCATCACCACAAGTGGTACAATAGTAGTACCACGTATTGGTTCACAATCACCAGGCTTAACCAAGCTAAGCCACAGCCAATTTTTTTCCTTTAGTGTCTAACTTAGGCGCACTGTAGCTGCCTCCCTCAAAACCCTATAAAACTGATCCTGATCTGTAATATGCCACTCAGATGAAGACTGGTCCCCAGTCGAAACGCCAGTAAAACCTTGTTTTGTTTTAGGCGTGTGTCAGTCTACTTTATATTAATATAACTTCTTGTTCATAGTGCTTTCTTCCGAGCTGCTATA
>JAJIZL010046939.1:0-23442 GCA_023969395.1 Amblyomma maculatum | reverse complement strand
ACGTGCGGCAGCATTGCGTCGAGCTTCGTCGAGGGCTCCTGCCGTACACAAGCTTAAACGGGGTCGCTCTGGTATTCTCCTGAACTGCCGTGTTATACGCGAAGATCACGTACGGCAAGATGGCGTCCCAGGTCTTGTGTTCAGCGTCGACGTACATAGCGATCACGTCCGCGATCGTTTTGTTCAGGAGCTCTGCAAGGCCATTGGTCTGGGAATGGTACGCAGTTATTCGTCGATGGCTTGTGTGACTGTGTTCCAGGATGGCTCGCGCCAACTCTGCCGTAAACGCCGTTCCCCTGTCCGTGATTGAGCACTTCTGTGGCGCCGTGTCGCAAGAGAATTTGTTAAAACAAAAAATTTGGGGACTTCTGCCGCGGTACCATTAGGTAGTGCTTTTGCTTCGGCGTAACGGGTAAGGTACTCAGTGGCTACGATGATCAGCTTGTTACCCATAGACGAAGGTGGAAAGTGTCCGAGGAGATCCATCCTAATTTGTTGAAAGGGCAGGATTGGGGGCGGAATTGGGTTTAGTAGTCCTGCTGGACTGATCGGTGGCGTCTTGCGCCGTTGGCACTCACGACACGTCTTTACGTAGTGGGAAACTTCGGCAGGCAGTCGCGGCCAGTAGTACTTCTCCTGGATTTGATGCAACGTGCGCGCAAATCTGAGGTGGCCTGCTGTGGGCTCATCGTGCAAAGCCTTCAGAATTTTCTGCCGGATGTTTTTAGACAAGACAAGAAGATGCTCTGTCTTTTTAAGAGCGAAGTTCTTCTTCACGAGGAGGCCATTGCTTAACGCGAACATTGATAAATGTCGCCTGAACACAGCAGGAGGGGAAGTGGTCTTTCCTTCTAAGTAGTCGCCTAGCGCTTTCAGCTCAGGGTCTGATCGCTGTTGTTCTGCAAAACTGCTGGCAGTTACCGGTCCCAAAAAGGCATCGTCTTCATCGTCATTCGGGGGAGCGCCGACGGGAGCGCGTCATAAGCAGTCTGAGTCGGAATGCTTCCGGCCCGACTTATAGACTAGTCAAGTCAAATTTTTGAGGTCGTAGGCTCCATCTGGCAAGGCTGCCGGAGGGATCTTTCAAATTAGCCAGCCAGCAGAGCGCGTGATGTACGCTTACCACCTTGAATGGTCGGTTATATAAATATGGACGAAACTTACAAGTAGCCCAGATGATCGTGAGGCACTCCTTCTCGGTCGTCGAGTAATTGACTTCGGCTTTTGTGAGGGACCTGCTAGCGTAGGCGATTACTTTCTCCAGTCCGGCACTCTTCTGGACGAGAACAGCTCCTAGGCCCACACTGCTCGCGTCGGTGTGAATTTTGGTCTCGGCGTTTTCATCAAAGTGGCTAAGTACAGGAGGGCACTGCAGGCGGCGCTTAAGTTCGTCGAAGGCGTCTCCTTGCGGCGCTTCCCATTTAAAAGGTACGTCAGCCTTTGTAAGCTGCGTCAACGGTTCGGCGATGCGCGAAAAGTTTCTGACAAATCATCGATAATAAGTGCACAACCCAAGGAATCGGCGCACAGCTTTCTTGTCGACAGGCGTCGGGAATTGTGCGATTGCAGCTGCTTTCTCCAAGTCTGGGCGAATACCATCCTTGCTAACGATGTGACCTAGGAACCGCAGTTCTTTGTTGGCGAAGTGACACTTCTCTGCTTTTAGCGTTAGTCCCGATAACTTGATGGCTTCCAGCACTATCTGCAGTCGATTTAGGTGGTCTTCAAAGTATGACGAGAAGACAACAATGTCATTCACATATACCAAACAATTTTGCCACTTCAAGCCTACCAGGGCTGTGTCCATTACTCATTGAAATGTAGCTGGTGCGGAGCAGAGGCCAAATGGCATCACCCTAAACTCAAAAAGACTGTCCGGTGTGATGAATGCGGTCTTCTCGCAATCTTTTTCGTCGACCTCAATTTGCCAATATCCGCTCTTCAGGTCCATCGGTGAGAAGTACCGTGCACTGCAGAGCCGGTCGAGAGTGTCGTCAATGCGGGGAAGCGGGTAGACATCCTTCTTAGTTATGTTATTCAAGCGTCGATAATTAACGCAGAAGCAAAGCGTGTCGTCTTTCTTATTCACCGAAACGACTGGTGCCACCCAGGGGCTGTTTGTTGGCTGGATTACGTCGTCACGCAGCATTTCCTCAACTTGATCGCGAATGGCCTGCCGTTCTCGCGGCGATACACGATAAGGGCTTTGGCGCAGAGGTCGGTCGTGTTCGTCTGTTATAATGCGGTGCTTGGCCAGTGGTGTTTGGCGTACCTTCGATGATGACGAGAAGCACTCCCTGTAGCTTCGAAGAAGACTGCGAATCTTGTTTTTCTTGCTGTGGGTTAATGTTGAGTTGATGTCAAATGTGGACTCACGGAATGGGTCCTGGGCGTATTCCAGTGGTTGGTCGTGGAGGGCTAATACGTCTTTGACGTCCGCTAATTCTTCGAGAAAAGCGATTGTCGGGCCCTTGACGAGATGCCGGTATACTTCAGTGAAGTTTGTTACCAGCACCTGAGCTTGTCCTCTCCGAAATTTCGCGATGCCTCTTGCGATGCCGACACCTAGTTTCAAGAGCAATTGGATATTTCCTTCGACGATTCCTTCAGCGGTTTCGATGTCTGTGCTACCTACGCTTACTGCGACGCTTGATCGGGGCGGCACGGTCAATTCTCCGTCGAGGACGTTTAGACCAACGTGTTGCGTCGAAGTCGTCGTAGCAGGTATGGCTTTGTCTGCAGAGAGCCTGATGAGCTTGGATCGGAGGTCGATGATAGCCCTTTTTTCATTTAGGAAGTCCATGCCTAAAATCGCATCGCGGGAGCACTGCTGCAAGACCACAAAGCTAGTGGGGTAAGTACGCCCATTTACGGTTATTCTTGCAGTACATCGTCCCGATGGAGTAATCAGTTTGCACCTGTCGTGCGAATCAGCGGGCCATCCCAAGCGGTGGTAACTTTCCTGAGCTGAGAGGCCAACAGTCCACTAATGATTGAATAGTCAGCTCCGGTGTGTACTAGGGCAGTGACTCTGCGACCGTCGATATCAACTTCAAGGTCACTTGTTCACGTCCTCGCATTGCACGTGGGCCTTTGTGTCCGATCTCGGCTCCGTCGTTTCTTCAGGTCATGGCCGGGCATACAGTTACCATTTTGCTGGGCGGCGGTGTCGGCTTGCACTCTGGTCGTGTTGTCGTCGATGTCGTCGTGTGGAGCGGCAATGAAATAGCTGCGTCGTCGTTAGTGGTCGTCGTCTTCGGAGGATCTTCGTCTTTTCGCTGTTGAGCAACCTCACCTCCAAAGGTTGCTGCCTTTAGTTTCCCTTACGGGGACTAGGAGACCGTCCTTGCAAGTACCCGCGGCCCGGCGACGCAAATCGGGCATTGTACGGCGATGGAGAGCGTGACAGACGCCTTGGCGACGAGTGCTCTCCGTTGCGCAGGAAGTCGTTGATTTCCTGTGGTCGCTCGCCAGGACGGGGTCGTGGGGCGTCGACAGCGAAACCACGGATACCGATCCGCTTGTACGGGCAGTGACGGAGAGTCTGTCCTGCCTCACCACAATGGAAGCAAAGCAGTCGGTTGTTTGCTGTCCTCCAGGCGTCGCACATTCTGGGGCTTGGGGGTCGTTGGTAGGCTTGGCGGGCGGGGACCAAGGGGCGGCTTTCGGAAGCAGGTTGGTAGTGACGAGGACTAGGGAGGTCGCGTTGCCTTGGGAGGTAGTGTCGGGGTGCAGGACGACATAATACAGCTGCATAGTCCATCGCTGCTGATTCATGCACTGGAGCCGCCGGAGTCGTCGCTTTAGGAACGCCCAACGCATGCTGAACTTCACGGACGACGTCTGCGAGCGTCGCCACCTGGGGTTCTTGCGAAGATGGCAGCATTCAGCGGAGCTCCTCTCGCACGGTCTCCCGGATAAGGTCCCGAAGGTTCTCTCCGCTTGCAGATGTGCTGGGGTAGTGGCATGAGTAGTACGGTTGAAGTGGTCGCTCGTAGTGGCGCATCCGGGTGTCCAACATCTTCTTGATGGCCGATGCTTCACTTTCAAATTCTTCGACAGCTCTCGGCGGGTTCCAGACAAGCCCCGCACAAAGCGACTCTAACGCATCGCATTAGGAGTTTCACTCTTTCACCTTCGGTCATATGTTAGGGTCGGCGCGGAGAAACAGGCGTTTCATATCCTCTACGTAGACCAGGACGGGCTCGTTTGGTAGTTGAATTCTTGATTGGAGGAGGGCCTGAACTTTTTCTTTTCGGACAGAACTTGTGAAGGCCATCAAGAACTGTGCTTTGAATATCTCCCAATCCTTGAAAGAAGTCTCGTGATTTTCAAACCAAATTTGGGCATGTCCTTATAGAACAAAGTAGACCTGCCTGAGATTCGCAGCGTCGTTCCAGCCGTTGAAATCTGCCACACGGTCGAAAAGGTCCATCCAATCTCCCGCATCTTCATCCGGACTTCCATGGAAGCAGGGGGCTCACGGGATTGGACGAAAACAACCGGTACTGTAGGCTGGGCCATTGTCAGCGTCGATGCCTGCCGAGATCGAATGGGGTCAGGCAGCAGACCGTGTTCGGGTTGTAGGCCTTGGATTCGGCGGCTGGCTCGGTGACCTGTAGGCTGGTTTTGCAAGAAGACAGGAATAAGGCTGAGGTCTTCGCGTGAAGTATCAAGGACAGCACCTCCACCAGATGTCACGTAGTGGTGACGAGGTCGACGACACAAATGAAAGGTCGATGATTGCACTAAAGAAACTTTATTTGGGCTCACTTGCGCCCGCAAAAGATCTAAGCAACTCGGCGGCGGCGGTAGAAACAAACGTGCTCGTCGATCGTCGGACAAAGAATGCCCGTCACACTCGTCAACGCTCAATTTTAAGGCTGCACAAAACAATCTAGATAACGTCGCAAACAGCTACCAGCACGGGCTGGAACATTGTGGAAAGGCACACGAGTGGCTGGAATCTTCGAGATAAATCTCGGTGCATCTTGCGCTAAAACAAAACTGATAAAGGTGTGACTCGCGACATCGAGCATTAACAAATAAAGATTACGGAAATGATACGCGATCCAGGATCAGAGGGATAAGCCTGTATGCCGGCGGCTGTTAAAAAACAACAAATACAGTTTTGAAGGTTTCGCGGCAATATATATATGTATATATATATATACCGGGTGTCCCAGCTAACTTGACCCAAGGGTTACAAAATAATATATCTTAGGTGGGTCAATGACACCAGTTGCATGCAACTGCCATCCTCCTTGCCCACTACATGCAATTTCTTGTTTTGCAATTAATTAAATAGCTTATTATGTTAATTTTTCTAATTTATAAAATATTCATCTTAGACCAGAAATGTGAATTGGAAAGTTGTAGAGCACCTTCAGAAACCCCCATTTCATTAATTGCGATAATGAAAGTTTCACGTGTATCTTTTTTTTCCAGGCTCAAAAGAAAGCCCGCGAAATACAAATAATACCGCGTGACTAGCGCGTTTGAGCGCCACGATTGTGGTGCTCTCAGTCGTGGTTTCAGCGAAAGAAATCAGCGGCGGCCGTGACCCGATGATCCCGTCGCAGCGGCATGCCTGAAATGTTGGCGATGGTTGGAACGAGCTCGAAGTTCGCCCGTCGCCACCGGGATCTTGGCAAGGCCTGTGAACCCGAGCAGCCTACGTCACGACAGGCGGATGACGATAAAGTACCGGCAAATGAAGGTGCGAGCGCGAATTTGAGTCGAGTCACATGATCTCATCTCGCCCCTTTACCCAAGCCTGTACGCGCAGATTAAGTGGCTGATACCTTATCAAAGCTCATGCGATTGTGGTGACGTTCGCTGATGGGCGAGAAGGTGATGCAAAGGCCTTGTTAGAATCTCGGTGGTGTCGACTCGCCGCGCTCGCTGCTACTTGCACCGTCACGTGGGCCGGCTGTCTGACGCGGGCGAAGAAGCCATCGCAGGCATATCGGCCTGCCACTTTAACGGGGCCGAGGAGACAAGGAAGCAACTAATTTCGTTCGCTCAAACCGCGATTGAGAGCACCACAATCGCGGCGCTCAAATGCGCTAGTCACGTGGTATTATTTGTATTTCCCGGGCTTTCTTTTGAGCCCGGAAAAAAAGATGCACGTGAGACTTTCTTTATTGCAATTATTGGAATGGGGGTTTCTGAAGGTGCTCTACAACTTTCGAATTCACAGTTCTGGTCTAAGAGGAAAATTTGATAAATTAGAAAAATTAACATAATTAGCTAATATAAGCAATTGCAAAACAAAAAATTGCCTGTAGTGCGCAGGAAGACTGCCAGTTGTATGCAACTGTTTTTGTTGACCTACCTACGATATATTATTTTGTAACCCTTGGTTCAAATTAGCTGGGACACCCGGTATATATATATATATTGAAATGTGGATTTAATAGTTGGTTCAAACGTCTAGCTCTGTCAGTAATTCGGGCACAGCAGGATCGAATTGCCAGCCGCAGAGCACGGCGTCAGCGCGAGAGATGGGCGCCGGAGACAAGTGGTGGCGATGGCAAAAGCCGCAGCGTTGTTTGTTTTTTGTCTTCTTTACATTTCCCCCGCGTGCAAAAGTCACCATTCTCGCGACTCACGGAGAAGAGACGACCAGAGTACTGTAATACGGCTTGAGGCGTCTAACATAGACACCCTCACGGCCGCGGCGGTCGGAAGAAGGGATGACTGGCTCGATGATGTAGTTTACAGAGGATGTGCGTTCCAAGACGCGATAAGGTCCGTGGTATTTCGTTTCTAGTTTGCTGGTGGCAAGAATGCATAGCCAAACGAAGCTGTCGGCCAGAAACTTCGGAGCGGGGTTTTCGCTTTCATGCTGTTGTTTGCCATAGCCTTGAGTGTTGAGGTACACGTGCGAGCTAGCTGACGGCATTCCTCGGCCTTCTGTACAATATCGGACAAAGCACTGTAATCAAAGGCATCTGGATGGTATGGCAAAATTGTGTCCAGAGTACAAGATGGTTCACGGCCGTACATGAGAAAGAAGGGCGAAAAACCAGTTGTTGCTTGGGTGGCAGTGTTGTACGCGAACGTTACGAATGGCAGTGCCTGGTTCCAGTTGGAGCTCCCAAATTCAGATGTAACATACATTGCGAGCATGTCCCCAAGCGTACGGTTGACACGCTCCGTGAGGCCGTTTGTTGGCGGGTGATACGCGGTTGTAGCCCGATGTGTTGATTTGCAAGACGACAGGAGCTCTTGAACTACTTCGGAAAGAAAGACACAACCTCTATCATTCAGTAGCTCGCGTGGAACGCCAAGTCAAAGAATATAGTGGTGCAGAAGAAAATGGGCTACCTCTCGGGCTGTCGCCGCAGGAAATGCAGCAGTCTCCGCGTAACGGGTCAGGTGGTCGACGGCGACGATGACCCATCGATTACCGGCGGCACTGCATGGTAGCGGACCATAAAGGTCGATTCCCACGCGATCAAACGGGCGAGCTGGACACGGTAAAGGCTGGAAAGGGCCACCGGGGTGGCGAGAAATCTTGCGTTGTTGACAGGCGGTACAAGAGCGAATGTACCGACGTACGAAATTGTACATTCCCCGCCAGTAATACCTCTGACGAATTCGACCATAGATTTTCAGGACGCCGGCATGAGCGCTTTGCCGGTCAGTGTAATGATGGTCACAAACCTCTGAGCGGAGGCGGCGCGGAAGGACAAGAAGCAATTTTCTGCCGTCTAAGTTGCAGTTCCTTCGGTAGAGGAGGCCGTCCGGAATGTTAAAATGGGAGGCCTGTCGACAGAGTGCCCAATGATGCATAGCCACGGAAGTAGTGCCAAGGATATCTAGCAGGTTAGAAACCCAAGGATCTTGTCGTTGCTCGAAAAGCATATCCTCATGGTGAGTGCTGACAAGGATGCTTGAGGAGGGGATGATGAGTTAGGCGAGCTCACAGGTGACCGAGAAAGAGCGTCGGCGGCAGAGTACTTGCGGCCAGAGCGGTACACTACACGGATGTCGTATTCCTGAAGCCTCAGAGCCCAGCGCCCGAGACGGCCAGACGGATCCTTGAGAGACGCGAGCCAGCAGAGAGCGTAATGATCTGTAACTACCTCGAAGGAGCGGCCATATAAGTCAGGGCGGAACTTCGTTATAGCCCACGCGATTGCTAAGTACTCCTTTTACTGTAACGAAGTAGTTGGACTCGGCTTTGGTAAGAGCACGGTTTGCGTAGGCAACAATGTATTCGGAGACGCCAGGCTTGCGCTGGGCGAGGACGGCGCCGATGCCGACACCAATGGCATCGCTGTGAAGTTCTGTAGGTGCACTAGGGTCGTAATGGCGAAGGATTGGCGGTGACGTCAGAAAATTGCGCAGCATCGCGAATGCATCACTGCAGGCTGGTGACCAAGAGGAGAGGTTAGGGATGCCTTTCAAGAGCTGTGTAAGGGGGGCTATGATGGCTGCGAAATTCGGAACAAAACGGCGAAAGTACGAGCAGCTGCCCACGAATCTTCGCAGTTGTTTCAAAGTGGTCGGTTTTGGAATGTCAGCAACGGCGCGGAGCTTCTCAGTATCAGGCAGAACTCCATCTTTGCACACAGCATGTCCGACTATTGTGAACTGGCGGGCACCGAAACTTTTTGAGGTTCAGTTGAAGACCGTCGCGGGTTAGGCAGGTGAAGACCAGGCGAAGTCGAGTGAGGCGGGTCGGGAAGTCGGTTGAAAAGACGACGGTATCATCTAGGTAGCATAAACAGATGTTCCATTTCAGGCCACGCAGTACAGTGTCCATCATTCTTTCAAATGTGGCTGGGGCGTTACGGAGTCCGAATGGCATAACATTAAATTCATATAGTCCGTCGGGAGTAATAAAGGCGGTTTAGCGCGATGCTCCTCTGCCATGGGCACCTGCCAATACCCAGAGCACATATCGAGTGAGGAAAAGAATTCTGCGCCTTGCAAGCAGTCTAGGGCATCGTCGAATCGTAGGAGGGGGTACATGTCACAAGTAATTTTGTTGAGGCGGCGATAGTCAACACAAAATCGTATGGAGCCATCCTTCTTCTTAACTAGGACCACAGGACACGACCATGCACTGCAGGATTGTCTAATTACTCCGAGGTGAAGAATGTCATCGAATTGTTGGGCAATAACACGGCGTTCAGTCGGCGAGACACGATACGGCTGCTGACGGAGAGGTGGGTGAGCACCAATGTCGATGAGGTGGGAAACGGTCGTCGTGCGGCTCAAGGAAGATTGCGGGATGTCGAAGGAGGAGCGGAATTGGTGTAGAAAGTCAAGAAGTTGCTTACGGTGGCGCGGCTCTAGAGCGCTGTCCATAGAATGGTCAAAAGGTCCCGCTGTAGCGGATCGGAAGCCACACGAGTTGGAGTCACTGCGTCAACTTGGCAGACAGGGTATGACGCATCATCTAAGGCGAACAGAAGGTCCTCGGGCTCGATGCAGCCGAGGCACTACCCTTCGATCAACATAGCGGGAGACGCAAGAGGATTGGCTGCCAGAAGTGTGCAATCGCCGTTGTTCATGCCAAGCTACGAGGTGTTGGGCTGCAAAGCAAAGACACGACTCGTGGAGCAGGGCATCAGACGGTGCATCACTTGGTTCAATGAGCTCTGCTTGGGCATTGGTGCAGTCAATGATAGCATGATGCTGGGACAGGAAATCCCAGCCGAGAATGACGTCATGAGAACATGTGGGGAGAACGACGAATTCGATCATATACAAGGCTGCAGCAACGACGACGCGAGCAGTGAAGACAGCTGTCGGCTGTATACTGTGAGCGGATGCGGTACGAAGCGATAGTCCCTCGAGAGGTGTAGTCACCTTATGGAGGGAGCGGCAGAGGTTCTGGCTGATAACTGATACAGCGGCACCGGTGTCGAAGAGCGCAAGAGTATGATCACCTTCAACGATGGCAGCAGTAACAGTTTCAGGATTAAGACGAGGATTTTGAATTTCTGTCGAATACGTAGTTCGTGCCTCGCGAACTGTGGCGGTTAGTTTTCCGGCTGAGTAGAGGGTCGTCGGCGCATTGGCGAAATGGAGCGGCGATGTTGTGGCGGTTAACGACGAGGCAGGAAGTCCGCAGGATCAGGGGAGGACCTGATGGGATGGGGAACTGGGGGCCAAATTAGGTGGCGCAGGCCGTGCAGCCAAGGCCATATTTATTCGGCGCCGGCAGTAGCATGTAGTGTGCCCAGGGATGCCGCAGTGGTAGCAAATAGGCCCAGTGTCTGAAGTGCGCCATGGAGATGGTGTCTGACGCAAGGTGGGAGCAAAATCTGTTGGTGCCGAACGCATAGTGGACGAAGCATAGGCATATATTGTCTCAGGAGGTGGACTTGAAATAACTTCGGCATACGTGTGACGCAATACCTGAGGAGGAGCCGGCACGAATGCTGGAGCGTAGATCAGTGGCGCAACGCCGGACGATGAAATGGTGGGTGTGAGGAACGGCATTGAGGGTGTGACCGAAGCTTTTGTCGATATGATTCCATTTTCGGTCTATTTCCATCTGAGATACCCGTGCTTGATATTGTCACGTGGTGGTGACAAGTTCGATGACAGAAATGAAGAGTCGATGATTCCACTGAAGAAACTCTTTATTGGGTTGACTTGTGCCCACAAAATAACTACTCAACTCGGCGGCGGCGATAGAAACAAATGGGCTCATCGATCGCCGAACAAAGAATACCCGTCACACTAGTCAACACTCAATTTAAAGGCTGCTCAAAACAATCTAGATAACGTCGTAACAGCTACCAGCGCAAGCTGGAACATTGTAGAAAGACACATGAGTGGCCGGAATCTTCGAGACAGATCTCAGTGCATCTTACGCTACAACGAAACTGATAAAGGTGCGACTCGCGACATCGAGCATTAACAAACAAAGTACACAGAACTGCTACGCGATCCAGAATCAGATTGATAAGGCCGTACGCCGGCGGCTGTTAAAAAACAACAAATACAGTTTTGAACGCGTCGCGGCATTATTGCTCGCGGTGTTGCCTTGAAGTTGACCGTCGTTTTTCAATGATTACGTTATTCCACCAGCTGCGTGGTTTCGTCTTTCTATTCTAGCGGTTTGCTACTTTAACCTTCTTATTCTTTCTCCTTATGTGTAGTTTACCTGTTCATTATCCCAGTCTTTCATGGGGCTTTTCACTATTTCTTCCTCTATGTCTGCTGCTATCTGCGCTATTGGATCGTCGTTTAGTTTTGTGTTTACTTTTTGTCTGTTTCATTTCTCATTTCTTCAAGGGTCCCTTCGGCACACTAATATGTTGATGAGCACTTTTCAGACTACACTCTCCCCTTCTTCGTCTATTTCCATTTTTTCCAGCTTGCTATAAATTCCCTGCGACATTAGACTGTAGTTCATGGTCGTCTGCCTGTTCCGGAATTCCCACGTCATTTGTTCCTGACATTTTGTTTCTTTATTTACAATAACTAGTTTGTGTCGCTCGCAGAATTCTAGCATTAGCTTCCCCTTACAATCAGTGTATTTATCCACATCGTCGATGTGGCCGTTAATGTCCCCCCTTGGAATGATATCGGCCCCGTCTCCAGAGTCCAAACAGGCTTATATCGTCACTGAGACATTCAACGAGATTCTTGTTTTCCCGCCTGTATTAGTGTCCGGCTCGAAAATAATTTACCCTAGCCATGTTATTATGCAGGCACTCTTTGTGATACCTAGGTATGTTCTCTAAGCTGATTGTATCAACATTCCTACCCTTCCTCCTTTCTTTTCGCTCTCATTCTGTTGCACACTTCTCAGACGTAGCCTTCTATAAACAGCGGATCCTCTAGATCCATGAGATTAGTCTCGCATAGAGCGTACACATCTATTTCGTCATCCTTCAATGCTGTTCTATCTCTAGCCAACTCGCTCTCCTTCTACTCCCTTGCATGTTTATGTAGCTGGTCCCAGTTTTAATCTTTTTTTTGTACTTTTGTTTCTCGACCTTCTCTTTGCCATTTTGTTAGGCTCAGCATCTGTTATCACTCTTTCTTCTGCTTCCCTTCCCCCTGCTCTCGGAGCCCTCGCGGATCCCCTAGAATGCTACAGCCCTACTTGCTAAGCTCCAGCCGATCTCTGCTCCCACCCTTCTGTTAAAATGAACGCCATCTCGCTGAAAACTGCAAAACCTGCTCTATGCACATCCCTGTATACCACAACCTCTTCGAAACGCTCATCCAAGCTTATCTTTCGTATTTTATGATTAACTGTCACCACTTTTTTTCAAGTGCCCCGTTCGTTCCTAGCACCTCCGGTACTTTGCAAACAATCTGTGTTTGCTGTGCGATCGCCCTGATATCGCCAACTCCCTGAGCTGAACTTTCCACCACTCCTGCAGCATCACCATTTAGGACATTGTTCAGCCCCGCGGCTACTAACACCATATTGCGCTCTGCGGGAATTTTTGACAGCCTATTCTATGTTTATTTCAACACTGCACTCGTTGTCACTCTGGGAAGGTTCCAACTAATAATCATTTATCATCTTTTACACTTTCCATGGTATCTCAACTGCACTTGTTCATGCTAAGATTCCCGGCGATACCCAAGCACCACGCTGTTATTGGACCACCATCAGCCCAATATTGGGGGGAAACTGGCCCCAATATTGGGACCAATAGTGGTGTTTCATTGGGGCACTACTCGTGCCAAGATTTAATCCAGTCGTCTAGACTGTCTTTCCAACAATGGCCACCAATGGCAGTCTAGGTTATTTATTGGCATGCAGCCTCTCTCAATGGCTACCCAATATCTTCCACCCAAACATACCCATTGGCTCCTATATAAGGTACATCTAACCATTCTCACTGGCCATCCAATACTTACAACAAAGTTTACTCACTGGCTTTTAATAACTGCTAACCAGCTAGGCTCATCGGCTGCCCAACATCGCCCACCCAAGCTTGTCCACTGGCTTTGCATAATTGGCATCCAAGCAATCCCATTCTTGTTTAATGTTCTTTTTGTGACTATTTTTGGTTTGATGGGTATTATGGCTCAGTGGCAGCTACGACCATCGTGCGCCAAACACAGGGTTGAGTTTGTTTTTTGTGCAGGCATTTTACATGCAGCTAATAATATATATACAGAATCCTGAAAGTATACATGCATTTACAAAAAAAAAAACAGAACTGTTCGTTTCATTGATATTCATTAGGTGCGCATGTGGTACATAGTGAAAAAAAACTATTGGCAGAATTCTTTCAGACTTACAGGACTTCACCTCTGGTTAGGTCCATTGACAAGGTGTCGGCAGATCCCAGGTTGTAGGAATACGCCGCATTAAAGGCAGCTTCAGGTGCCTGCCAAGCCAGCATCTATAGCATGCGCCTTTTGCTCTCAGTTATAAGGACAGCAGCTTTCAGCAGCCTTTGCCAATGTATGCTCGAGCAGCTTGCATGTCACCATCTTCCTTTCGTACAAACATCTGCAAGCGAAAACAAAAATAAAAGACAATATTATGCAGAATTGTTTTCTTAGTACAACTTGGACAAACTGTTCATGAGCAGTAAAATTCAGTGTCAGTGTGCTGAAATCGGAATTAATGAAAAATGCATATCTTCTGTTTGGTGCAATAGAGTTAAAGCAAAAGCTTTTATTACTCTTACATAAACAGCAGGTAAGCACATTCTGTTAATCTTAATTATCAGGTGCCAATGACTGACAAGATTATTACTTCCGGTTAATACGCCGCACTGTATAAAAAATGGATATCTTACCGGTCGTCCAGCACAGCCTTGCATGCAGCGTCAACCAGCCCAAGAGGAAATTGGCACGCAAAGGTCCGTCCTAGTAATCCCGAATCTTTCCTACTGCAGGGAAGTGTAGCACAATGGGAGGCAAATAAAGCAACAAAGGCTCCCAAAAACCGTCTCTGTTTCGAAGATGTATCTTAAAATAAAGGGTCAGTGGTACTGACGCTGAGCTGCAGACTGTTCGGCGAGACGGGGCGAGGCATGTCCTGGTTCTACTGTTTATTCTCCGAGTGCGAACGGAGCTGCAGCAGATAGCCCGCGAGGCGCGCACTTGCGCTGCTAGAGAGGAGGGAAGAGCGTAGAGAGAGAGAGCGCGCCAGCGCCAGTCGTACGAGCGGGGTAGCGCTGTCCGCTTGGTTTCATATGACACCGAAAGTTGGAATTCCGTCGGGGATCAATGGACGCTGCTCCGGCATGTGAACGAACAATGCGTACACTGAAACGACGAAGGCTGGCGCCGCTGCGTCGCAAACAGCCGCCTGTCTAACACTGCTAGAAAAAACGTACCGTCTTTGCCTAAAGCAACCAGGCTGCCCGATTTGCTTCTTTGCCCTGTAGTTAAGCGTTTTACAGGACATGCCAAATTAGTGATCACCTGTTCGAAAAAAAGCCCATCACTTTATCTGTAACGACCATTTTATAACTATTGAAATAGATCAAGGGCTCCAAACACGGTTGAGAAGGAAACCCTGCAGCCTGGTTACTTTTGGCAAAGGCGGTACGTTTTTTCTAAACCGTTAGAGCGAACTAACGTAATTTCTAGATTGAAATTCCCTCGCTCTGGTTGCAATGTCTGATAATATTCTTAAAAAGCATGGAGAATCTTCCCAGAATACTGCATAGGAACAAGCATTTAAACGCGTGATGTTAAGCCGACTTTGCAAAAATATTCGAAGGCATGTCATGAAAGTTATACATGCGCTTATACAGCTTTCGGACAAAAATAATTTCCTCGAAGAGTAGCATGACCAGGCAACAATAATTGTATGACAAATATTTCGGGGGTGAGCACGCATTCATGTTTTTTTTATTTCTGTAAAACAAAAAAAATATTGACGCTTATTTTCAGTCTCCAATTGTGAAGTTGCTTTGATTCAATCTTCTTCAATATTGTGAGCGCAGCGCGTGAACTTTCACCTCTTTCATCTGTATAGATCCACCATCATCATGATCATCATCGCTGACTGCTGCTCGGAGCGTCGCGCGCTGTGTGATAGCTGGTTCTGAAGAACAGACGTTCGCGCAAGTGCTGTCCTACAAGTGGCGGAGGTGCGATTCGTATTCCCCACTTCTCGCTTAAGACCCACCTACCGTTCTCCATGGAGCTCCGCCCAGGTCTTCGCTTGCGTCAACGGCCCTGTGCTATGGATGAGGGCAATGGTGCTCGCTCACCCCCGGTGTCTCCTGCTCCTACTGCGGCTGCCCCTGCCTGGACAGTCACCAGCCGCCAGCGCGATCCCCAAATCTTTGCTGGCCTTCGCGGTGAAGATGTCGACGACTGGCTCGACAACTACAACAGGATCAGTACATTTAACAGCTGGGATGACGCTCATAAACTTCATAAAATGCTCAACGTCGTGTTCTATTTGGCTGACGTCGGAAAAACCTGGTTCCTCAATCATGAGGATGACATCGCTGACTGGCCTACATTCATGGACCAGCTTAAGAAAATTTTCGGCACTCCGGCTGGTCGCACAGAGCAGGCAAAGAAAAAACGTTAAGCTCCAGCAGCCCGGCGAGTCCTATACTTCGTATATCGAGGACATTCTGGCCCTTTGTCGCCGTGTCGACGCTGCTATGCCTGAATCTGAGCGTGTTCGCCACTTAATTAACGGCATCACCACTGCTGCTTTCAATGTCTTCGTGGTTAAAAATCTGTCGTCCGTGTCTGACATCACATCCACATGTCAACGTCTGGACCAGCTACAGTCGTGCCGCCTCATGCAAGACCCCAGTGATGGCAGCTCCCTCATAGATGGAAATTGCGGTCCCTAATAGCGTGGCGTGACATGGTCCATAGGGTCACAAAGAGTCGGACACGACTGAACGACTGAACTGAATACGCACCATGATCCGAGAGGAGCTCTGCGGCCTCACCAACCCCTCTGCTCTGTCCCCAACTCTTCCGCCGGCAACAGTGAATTTGCGCAGCATCATCAAAGATGAACTGACGAATTTCAACTGCACTGTGGCACCTGCCCCACCTCCCATTACCTCCCAACCTCCCTCGCCGCCTCCCATCGCCTCCCAGCATCCCTTGCCAACCTATGCCGAGATTACTTCAGGTCAACCCACCCCGTCTTCCCAGACTTGTTCGGCACCCTTGTGTCACGTCGCTGCCATGGCACCATATCCTACAGTGCACCGTCCTGTTACAGCCTGGCGTCCCTCCCGCCCTGTGTGCTACTATTGGGGGATAAGTGGCCACATTGCCCGTGTCTGTCGCCGCCGCCAGCAAGCCGAGCAACGGGGTTGTGCTCCCTTTGAACGTGCCCGCGTGCGCCAGCCTGATGATTCTACACTGCCCTACTCAGACTTTTACCGGCGTTCTTCCACTCCTCCGAATTCCGCCGATGTTTCACGGCCCTCGTGTCCTTCCCGACGCCGATCCCCTTCGCCTTTCGCCGCACGTCAGCGTTTCGTCCTGCCTCGCATTCCTTCCAACCTATAACGGAAAACTAACCGAAACAGTTTTTGGAGGGAAAGCTGCTTCGAGTTCGAAATCTAGAATTCCTCCTGGGCGACCGTCGAATATGATAGTAGTCATTGTTGAAAGATTGCACCTTGAGGCCCTCATCGACACCGGCGCCGCTTATTCCGTCATGCATTTCTCTCTGTGCTCTCGTCTGCGCAAATTTCCAACGCCATACATCGGTCCGCCACTTCGTGGAGCTAATGGAACACTTATGAAGTCCACTGGCCAAAGCACAGCCCGTGTCCTCATCGATAACCAGCGGCATCATATTGAATTTATTGCGCTCCCCACGTGCGTTCATCTCATGATCTTGGGGTGGGATTTGTTATCGTCGGCGTTCGCCCTCATCTTTTGCCGTGAGCGCCTTATTCATCTTGCGCACACCGATATATTACCGACTTCTGATTGTTCACCACCACACATGTTCGCAGCAGTTGATTTCGTTTTGCCCCCAGGACGCGAGCAGCTGATCATCGTGGCATTGGACTACCCTTTCGATGGCGAGGCCTTCGTTATGCCCGCTCCTCGGTGGACCTCCGACGGCCTAGCTCTTGCCTCGTGCCTCACCTCCTTCACCCGTGGTTGCGGCCCTCAATACAACTCTCCAGCCGTTTTTACTGCCCAGAGGAGCCACAGTTGGGTTTATTTTTGACTGCGATCCCGCTCCCTTCAATGCACTTTCCAGCGCACCACCGCCTGCTGCCAAGCCTCCATTTCCGACATCGTCTGCGCTCGCAGCCGCCATCAGCCCTGACCTTACATTCGAGCAGTCCACAGCTCTGCTAGACGTCCTATTGCGGCACCGAGAGTCTTTTGTCGTGTGCGCCTCAGCGTTGGAGAAGGCCTCCGTCACCTCTCATTGCATAGAGACGGACGGCTCTTCTATTGTTCGACGACAGCTGTATCGCGTTTCGGCAGCAGAACGCAAAGTCATTGAGGAGCAAGTTGTTGACATGCTTGCTCGAAATGTCATCAGGCCATCCACGAGCTCTTGGTCCTCACATGTGGTTCTCGTTCGAAAAAAAGATGGCTCAGTCCGCTTCTGCTTGGATTACCGGGCACTTAACAAGATCACGCGCAAGTATGTTTACCCGTTGCCTCGTATTGATGACGCATTAGACTGTCTCCAAGGCGCTGAGTATTTCTCCAGTCTCGACCTCCGCTCGGGATACTGGCAAATTCCTATGCACGATGCAGACAAGGACAAGACTGCCTTTTCTACCCCGACGGTCTCTACGAATTTAACGTGATGTATTTCGGACTCTGCAATGCGCCGGCCCCCTTTGAGCGCATGATTTATACCGTGCTTCGCGGCATGAAATGGAAAACATGCCTATGTTATCTCGACGACATCATTGTCTCCTCGTCAAACTTCGCTCAGCCCTTACAGCGTCTCAATGAAGTCCTCACGTCCCTTGCCCAGGCGGGGCTTCAGCTGAATACCAAGAAATGCCACTTTGCCAGTAAGACCATCACAGTACTCGGCCATGTCATCAGTAAGGTAGGAATCCAGCCTGATCCCGAAAACATTGCGGCTGCCGTTAATTTTCCTTGGCCCCAACGTCAGAAAGATCTTCGCAGCTTCCATGGCTTACCTCCTACTTCCACCGTTTTATTCTGAACTTTGCAACAATTGCTGCCCCGTTACACAGGCTCGTGTCTTCCCAAGTGTTTTACACCTGGTCCATTGAATGTGAAGACGCCTTCAAAGCTCTCAAGCAGGCACTCACTTCCACTCCTGTGCTTCGCCATTTTGATGCTGACGTGCCCACCATACTTCACACAGACGCCAGTGGCCACGGTATTGGCACTGTTCTCTTGCAACGCAATGCTGTGTCTGAAGAGCAAGTCGTCGCATACGGCAGTCGTACGCTTACTGCAGCTGAGCGTAACTATACTATTACCGAGCAAGATTGCCTCGCCGTTGTTTGGTCGTTTCAAAACTTTCGACCTTATTTGTATAGCCGCCACTTCATCATTGTCACAGACCATCACGAACTCTGTTGGCTGTCATCGCTGAAGAACTTATCGGGTTGATTGGGTCGCTGGGTACTACGTCTTCAAGAATACACCTTCACCATCACCTATAAATCTTGGAGAAAACACCTCGACGCTGACGCCCTCTCTCGCTGCACATTGATACCCACTGACGCGGCCCCACATACGGTCTCCTCTCCCTCTTCCCATCCGAGTCAGCCTTCTGCTGATCACGTGAATGTTGCACCCATCGCTATAGCTCCACTCGAGAACAATGCTGATTTCTCGTCCCTGCAGCTGACGTACCCTTACTGCAGCACAATCATCGCTCGCCTCCGTGGAGAATCAGTTGTCCCAAACAGTCGCTTGCGCCGTGAGCTTCGTCGGTTCCGATTTCATCATGGAACACTTTACCGCGACGTTTATCACCCTACGGGTCAACGCTGGGTACCCGTTGCCCCTCGCTCCCTCCGTTTTAAAATTATGGAGGCTTACCACGACGACCCCACTGCTGGACACTTAGGCCACTTTAAAACTTACGACCGTATCAAGAGGCGCTACTTCTTGCCTTCTCCCGATTTACGAGGACTTTTCTCTGGTGCGGTGCGGACTTTTCTCTAAGCCTAACGTCGGCCTACCACGAGTACGGCCACCGGTGGCGACGGGCCCGGCCGCTAGGCCTAAACCGGCGACGAGTACGACCAAGATGGCGTCCGAAATGGAAGTGGCCACGTCGATGGAAGGCAACATGACGTCAGCACCGAGCATCGGCAGTCTCGGCGGGCATACGTGCATTGAAGTTCAAGGAGAGGACATTACACCGGAAGAAGTCGAAGGCTGGTCGGCCTCCGGCAAGCGCGTCAAGCAGATCATGGCCGGCAAGGAAAACGGTGAGTCCGCCGCCATTACTCGCCAGTCTAGACCCAAGACTAGGGCCAGCTTTGCTAAGAGAGTTGCAGCCTCGGTAACGAAAGCGGCGAGGATGCCCATGGACATGCCGAAGGAAGACACTAAGATAGTCATGAGACCACGGGGAGGTCTCAACGTAGCGAGAACTGAGGTTTCAATAATTATGTTAGCCGTCATGACGGCTGCTCGAGTAACGAAGGAAGAAGCCAAAGCAGACACCGTCTGCACAAACGCGCAGCAAAACATCATCGTGGTCAGCACCCCGGACGAGAGGCGCGCCACGCTGTACTCTAAGGTCAAAACCCTTAACGTAGGAGACAGGACATACGAAGTCAGCGCCTACCGAACGGCGCCGGACGGCACGGTCAAGGGAGTCATCCGAGGCATAGCCGTAGACGACACCCCGGAGGAGATAGCCGAAAACATCGTGAACCCGTGCAACCCCCTAGCGGTGGAGGCGCACAGAATCGGCAATACAACCACGGTGATAGTACTCTTCGCAGGAGAGAAAGTACCGAACTACGTCAAGTATGGCTCGATATTAGACAGGTGCGGGCTTTACCGCAAGCACTTTGACGTGTGCAGGCAATGCGGCAAGATCGGCCATAGAAGAGATGTATGCCCGAATCCCAACACCAGAGTATGCTTCGGCTGCGGAATCGCGAACCCCAGCGAGGATCACAAACGCGAATGCAAGCCCAAGTGCAGGCTCTGTGGGGGACAGCATCCAACGGGCGAGAGGGGATGCAAGAACAAGTACAAGATGCCGTATGTGCTCAAAAAACGGCAATGGGAACGCAAGATGGAAGCCAAGCTGCAACAACTGGATCCGAAAAGCTTTCCGCCGCTGCGAGAGCCGTCTGCCGAGAGACCCCGCGGAGATTCGAGGCAGCGCGACAGCAGCCGCAAGAGGGACAACAGCAAGGGAGGCAGGAGCGCCAGCCGCCACAGACCGTCGCAATCGGGGGAAAGAGTCGCCTGGGCCGAAACAGTCAAGGCAAACATGGCAGAGAAGAGACAACCACCGGCGCAAAACGCCACGAAGAAGTTCCAAGAAGAGAACGGGGTGGTAATAAAAGCCCTAAGAGACGAGAACGAGAAGCTAAAGCAGAGAATCGCCGAACAGGACGCAACCATCAAGGAAATCAACGCAAAGCTAACGACATTAATTGCGATGCAGCAAAAGCAGCAGCTGCTGCCGAGGTCCGCACAAGAGAGGAAACAAGAATATATAACCGAGGACGAACCAGAGGTCGAGGTGGACCCGAGAGCCACGAAAGCGGCGGGACCGGCTCCCAAGAGGAGAGCCATAGAGGGCGCCAAGGAGCGAAAGACAATGGAGAGAATCGAAAAACAGGACGACAGACTCGACCGTCTCGAGGCGATCAGCAAGGTAACAAGCGAAAGCCTTACTGCACTCACGCAAACGGTTCAGCAGATGACAACGAACATACAGAGCACGATCCAGAACATGATGGCGCAAACGCAAGCACAGCTGCAGACGCAGATACAGGCACAAATACAAGGTATGGAAGCACAGATCATCGCCAAACTGCAGCAATCATGGACGGGACAGCACGTACAGCAACATCCACACCACCAGTGAGAAACCTCTTGGTCTGGCATTGGAACTGCAACGGCTTTACCGGCAAGAGAGCGGTGCTGCAGCAACACTTGCAGCAACTAACAAGGAAACCAGACGTCATAATGATTCAAGAAACACACAGAAAAGAGACGCCGAGACTGCCGGGCTACCGGTCGCACGACAGCCCGCCGAGCAAAAGTGACACGTCCAAGGGCGAGGGCAGAGGGGTCTGCACCTTCGTTAGGAAAGGGATCACCTTCGTGGAACACGAAATGATTGGCAGAAGCGCCATCGAACACTGCACGGTGGAAGTAATCACGGGCAAGAAGAGGAAGGAGAGCACTTTCCTGGTGAACGTCTACAGCAATCCGTCCCACGGACAACAGAAATTCAAGGCACTGCTCCACAAGGCAACTTCAGTCGCGGGGAGCAATACGCTCGTAGTGTGCGGAGACTTTAACGCTCCGAGCCAAGACTGGGGCTACCACAGAACGACGGTCAAGGGGAGAGAGCTGATGCAAGACGCCACCGACGTCGGACTGAACCTAATCACGGATCCGGCCTTTCCCACCAGGATCGGCACATCTGTTACGAGAGACACAACTCCGGACCTTACCTTCGTCAAAACTGACGGAGGATCAAGAGAAGCGAAATGGAGAAACACGGGCCAAGAGCTGGGCAGCGATCACTACATCGTGGAGGTCGTCGTACCGCTCGAAGGCCAAGGCAACACCGGCATAAGGAAGCATCGCATTACGGACTGGGACGCCTTTCGAAAGGCGCTACCCGCGGAGCAAGTGGACATTACGGACATCGAGCAATGGACGGCCAACGTCGTTGAGACGACGGAAGGAGCCACCAAAGAGCTAGAGACGGACGAACGGATAGACAAGATGGACAGTCGGCTGGCCCATCTGATAGAAGCCAAGCAGTCCATAAAGGCGAGGTGGCAGAAGCGACGAACCAACCCAAGTCTAAGGAAGAAGATCGCCGAGCTCAACAGGCAGATCGAGGTCCACTGCAGGGTGATATGTACCCAACAGTGGAACGAGGCCTGCAACGAAGCCGACGGACAGATGCACAAGGGCAAGACGTGGAACATGCTGCGGAACCTTCTCGACGAAACCAAGACCAAGGGCCACCAACACAACAACCTGGCCAGGATCCTACACAAGGCAATCTGCGAACACGGAGAAGACGAGGTCAAGCGGCGCTTGGACGCCAAGTACCTGCCGACCACCCCCACGGAAAGACACCCGGATTACCAAGGCAAAGAGAACGAGACGCTAGATCGCGACATTCAGACCTGGGAATTCAGAGTTGCCCTGCAGGATCTCAATGGAAGGTCTGCCGCGGCTCCCGATCGAGTGACCAACAGAGCGCTCAAGAACCTCAACGAAGCGGCCATCGAAACGCTCACGAACTTCTACAACAAGTGCTGGCAAGAAGGAAGGCTACCCAAGCAATGGAAAGCAGCCAAGACGATCCTCATCCCCAAGCCTGGCAGGCCGCCCAACATAGAGAACCTCAGGCCGATCTCGCTCATTTCGTGCGTGGGAAAGGTCCTCGAGCACGTTCTCATGAACAGGTGGCAGCGTTACCTGGAAGAATCGGAGTTTTACCCAAATTCCATCATCGGGTTTCGGAACAAACTCGGGACGCAAGACGCCATGATCTTACTGAAGAACGAGATCATCGACGATACGACGGGCACCAAGGACAACAGAGCCGTACTCGGGCTGGACTTGCAGAGCGCCTTTGATAAAGTGAGGCACTCGGCTATCCTGGCCCAAGTATCCAGGCTAAATATGGGCAGGAGGACATACCAGTACATCAAAGACTTCCTGACGGAACGGACCACCAAAATCTGTGCGGGAGACCTGCAGCTCGAAGAGAAGAAACTGGGCAGCGTCGGAACTCCGCAGGGGTCGGTAATCTCCCCGCTACTCTTCAACCTCGTGATGATCGGGGTGGCCACCCGGCTAGAAAGAGTAGCAGGAGTCCGGCACACCATCTACGCCGACGACGTTACGCTATGGGTACCGGGAGGAAGCGACGGACACATCGAGACAACGCTGCAAGAAGCGGTCAACGCCATCGAGGAGCAGCTGGACGGGTCTGGACTCGTTTGCTCTCCGGCCAAGTCAGAACTGCTGGTGATTCCCCCGAAAGGATCGGGCAGGAAAAGAAAGAATATGGAAGTCAAGTACGAGCGTCCCAAGATCACGGTCAAAACGGCGGGAGGACAAGTAATACCGGAGGTCGAGAAGATTCGAGTACTCGGGCTGCTCATCCAGTGAAACCGAGCCAACGGTGAAACGGTCAACAAGCTCGCGGGCAAAGCGGCTGCGGCAATGAGACTCATCAAGAGGGTGTCCAACAGAAAAGCGGGGATGAAGGAGGAGAGCCTGACTAGGCTCGTTCAATCCTTCGCAGTTAGCCACATAACGTACGTGGCCGCCTTCCACAACTGGAGGCCGAGTGAACGTAACAAG
>JAJIZL010046937.1:18637-34741 GCA_023969395.1 Amblyomma maculatum | reverse complement strand
GGGGGGAGGAGGGCCTTTGTCTGTACGACACCTAGGAGGTCGGAGTATGAGAAGTTCCGATTTGGTAGGGGAACAAGCCAAGCCGACATTTGCTGCAAAAGATACAACAGTGTCTGCTCCGGCCTGTAATGTATCTTCCATGGCGCCAATGCTACCTGTGGTGGTCCACAGTGTAATATCATCGGCGTATAAGGAGTGGGACAGGGCAGGGATTTGGTTGAGGGCGTGTGCCATGGGGATAAGGGTAATATTAAAAAGCAGTGGAGAGAGGACAGAACCCTGTGGGGTGTCAACGCTACCGAGTTTGAAAGATGGAGATGAGAGCGAGCCGATGCTGATTTCTGCTGTGCGATGACTAAGAAACGCGGATATGTACTGGTGGACACGCGAGCCGACTTGAAGCGATGAGAGAGCATCTAAAATGGCTGCGTGACGGACATTATCAAAGGCCTTTGTGAGATCTAGGGCGAGAATTGCTCGGGTGCGCTTTGCGTGGCGGGGGTGAAGGACATTTTCTGACAGTTGCAGCATAACATCCTGCGTGGAGAGATGTGGCCGGAAGCCGATCATTGTGTCAGGGAAGAGGTTGTGGTCATCTATGTGGTTCTGGAGGCGTGCCAGCACAACATGTTCAAAGAGTTTGCCAAGACAGGAAGTTAGAGATATGGGTCGGAGATTCTTGATGTCGAGTGGTTTGCCGGGTTTAGGGATAAATGTGATACGGGCGTGTGTCCACTGGGCCGGAAGGGTTCCCGTGCGCCAGCATTGGTTGAAGAGGTCCGTGACCGCATCGACAGACGGGTCATCCAAGTTACGAAGCATCTTATTTGTGACTCGGTCCGTCCCCGGAGCTGATGTCGTCCTGAGGCGGTGCATCGCCGCCCTGACTTCAGCTGAAGAGATTTCCTTATCAAGGGTAGGGTTGGGAGAACCGGTGTAAGAAGGGAGGGGGGTAGAGGGGGTTGTAGGGACGTACTGATCTTTTAAGGTCTGAAGGAGGGCGTCATCGTCTAGGGGAAGCTGATGAATAATGCGGGTAATATTCTTACGCTGCGTGGCCTTGGTGTGCCCAGGATCAAGGAGGTAGCGTAAAAGCGACCAGGTGTCTTTAAGGCCTAGATTACCGCTCATGCGATCACAGACCTGCCCCCACTGCTGGCGAGCGAGGTCCCTTGTATAAGCTTCGATTGCTTTCACAAGGCGGGAAATTCGCCGTTTGAGGGTGCGATTATGCTTTTGGGACAGCCAGCGTTTCTGAAGGCTGGCGTGTGCCTCCCACATGTGGAGAAGGCGACTATCCGCAGCCGAAGTGTCCTCTGGTTCCGGGATAGTGGATGTCGCCGACTCCACATCCTGTGTGAGAGAAGCCACCCAGGCCTCCAAGTCCACAGTGGTGTCCGGTGCGTTTTGCCGGATGCGGCGAAATCGATCCCAATCGACCACGCAGGCCCGATTGCGTTTGGGTGGGGTGAGGGAAGAGATGGAGAGCTCAGTGCATAAAATGTAGTGATCACTGCCTAATGAGTGAGTGGTATTAGTCCAGCGGCTTTCTCGAACGCCTTTTGAGAGAGTCAAGTCAGGGCTTGTGTCGTGCTGAACGCTAGATCCGATTCGGGTGGGATAGGAGGTGTCGTTGAGAATAGAAAGCCCTTCGTCCTGAACGAAGGACAAAATTGCCGTACCCTTACGGCAGTTTTTTCGGTAACCCCAGCTGGTATGGCTAGCATTGAAGTCGCCAACCACTAGTAGGGATCCTCCCGCGCTAACTGTGAGGGCTTTCTTGATTGCGCCAATGAGGGGGGCAGGAGGGCTCTTGGGCGGGCTATAGAGGTTGAGAATAAAAAGGGTGTGTGCATTTCGTGTGCGGGGCAGGAGTTCCAGCAAGAGACCATCCACGTCATCCACCTCAAGAGGGTGTTCGACCGCGGTAAAGTTGCGGTGCACCAACGACGCTACCCTGGATTGAGGCTGGGTGGAGGGCTCGTAAGTAGTATAGTCGCGGAGCTTAACCGAAACAAGCGTCTCCTGCAGCGCTATCACTGCCGGTATCTCGCTAGGGGATAGGGTAGATAAGTGAAGTTGCAGATTATTCCGCTTTGCACCTTGGCGTGCAGTCGGGTTGGTCTTTCGGTAAGTGCTGCGTTCCGCCCCTCCTGAGGAGTCTTTTAGAGCGCAGCTCTTTGGCGGCCGTTCCTGGGTTTCGCGGCGGCGTCGGCGTCGGCCTCGTAACCATTTCCGCCCCCCCTTTCAGCCCCCCCCCCCCCGTTCGAGCCGGCGCTTCGGCCACTGGAGCCTCGCAGGAGGAGGGGGGTACGCTCAGCGGCGAATGATGGGGGCAGGAGCGCGCGCAGCTACCGGAGCACACGAGGAAAAAGAAGGGGGTTGCCGGAGGCAGCTCTAGCAGCGACTGACTGACGTCGCTAGCTAGTCAACACAACGTGCTGCGTAGAACACCGTCGCCGCCATGCAGAAAGAGGAGACCCCCCCCCCCCCCTATTCCTGAGTGGAGGCGAGGGTGCTCTCCGGTTGCGGAAACGCCGACCCGCTCCGCAAGTATGCGGGCGCACCGAGACGACCGGTCCGGAGGGGGATACAATAGCGCTCGCATCCTTCATCCGCAGAAAGCAACCGTACAGCGGCGGATCATGGTGCGTGCATCCCGTTCTCACTCGCCTCCATGCTCGCTTCACTCGCTAGCGGCGTCAGCGAGTCGCTGCTATCTGTTCGTTGCGCAACGTTCCTATGGACCCACGCGCTGCCTCCCGCAACCTCCCGATAACTCAATTGCTCTCTTCATTTCTCGGACCACAAAGCTTCTTTCATGACAGCCAAGAACTGTTAATGGAGTGTTTCTTGAAGGAATACGTGTGAAAAATTAAAAAAAAAGAAGTATGTAATTGTGCTTATGTGCCTTGCTCGAAATCCTTGCCTCTTTTTTTTCTCTATTGGTTCACGGGAAAGGAAAGGCGCAGTGTTTGTCACATTTTCTCTGTGGACACCTGAACCAGGCCGTAAGGGAAGGGAGGAAGGTGGGAGTGAAAGTGGAAAGACAGAAAGGGGAGCCGTAGTGGAGGGCTACGGAGTAATTTCGACCCCCTGGAGATCTTTAACGTGCCCTGACATCGCACAGCACACGGAGGCCTCTTCGTTTTGCCTCAATTCATCGAAAAGATGAAACAGCTGATGAGCTGCGCTCAAATTTCGCATTAGCAAGTAACATAATCGTGGGCATTTTTTTCTGTCCTTTATGCAGACGTCGGCGCAGTGTCCGGGCTTTCAGCAATTGAAGCACGCTTCCAACTTGTTCCTAAAGGGTTCGCACCGGTGAAGTCCCGAAGCGAACCGCATTCCTGTGGGCACCTGCGTGATGCCTGTGAAAGTCCCCACGACAGACCTTGACTTTCCTATACGTCTGGCGTCGGCGATCTCGTATTACGGGTTCAATTTCTGGACGTTCTCAACAATCTGCTGGTGTGTCTGTCCATCGAGCGCTCCACGTAGGACGCTTTTGATGGAGTTGTCTGGTGCCGCGATGTACGCATTAACGCGTAGCATCTGGTCTTTGACTTGGACGTATTGCAGGGCTACGTACGCTTCTGTCCTTTTAGTGCATGGCGAGCTTACGGTGAAAGTTATTGGTTGGATTGGTCCTCACCTGATCGAGGTAGTGGGCTTTCTCGAAGTTTCGCTCGGCTCCTTTACACACGGCGCGCAGGAGCATATCTGCAGTTAATGCACGGAGGTTAAAACCACCTTGAGACCTAAAACAGAACGCATCCCTTCCCCCCATTCCTTATCTTTCCCGAAAGGACTGGGAGGCGACCCTGCTCAGTTGCTGTGACCTAGTAGTAGTCCTTTTTTTCTTTATTTTTTTGTTTCTTACGGTGAAAGTTATTGGTTGGATTGGTCCACACCTGATCGAGGTAGTGGGCTTTCTCGAAGTTTCGCTCGGCTCCTTTACACACGGCGCGCAGGAGCATCTCTGCAGTTATTGCACGGAGGTTAAAACCACCTTGAGGCCTAAAACAGAACGCATCCCTTCCCCCCATTCCTTATCTTTCCCGAAAGGACTGGGAGGCGACCCTGCTCAGTTGCTGTGACCTAGTAGTAGTCCTTTTTTTTCTTTATTTTTTTGTTTGTTTTTGCTAAGTCCCACTCCCCTCTATAATGCCCACCGGGCCAAGAGGGTAACTGAAATAAATAAATAAATAACTAGTAAAAACATTCATTTTATCAGAGGAGCTTGGGGCGCGCAGTGCCCTGGGCCCCCGCACGGCCCCGCTACACTCAAACGTTCATGTTCCTACGGTTTATGACGTCGTCAGCTCGTGACCTACAGGCCCAAAAGGCCTTAACGTGGCGTGCGCAGGCGGCGGCAACCACCATTGGGGTCCCTGACTAGGGTCTCTACCTAGCAACTGTAAGGCCGAGGCCCTTAAGGCTCCGCGCCGAATATACGTACCTCCTTGTAGAACTCCAAGAAATGTTTTAACCACCAACACTTTGCACCACTAAAATGCGATGAGGCGAAATTCATAAATTCATTATAGCGAGGTGGATCGCAGCTGTTGTTGTTGTGGCTGTAGGAAGAAGGAAAACAAAATGCACGGGCCTGCTACTGGCTCTGTAGCTTTGCCACCGCTGCCTCGTACAGACAGAAGAGAAAATAGAGAAGAAAGAAAATGAAGAGGGAAAGAAAGACGCGCGCCGCAACAGCCGTCGTCCACCACCAAAGCGATGGCGGGTGCAATGACGGCCTACAACAGATAAAAATTCAGTAGCAGGCTAGCCCCCGCCGCAAGCGGCGGTCACCTACCTGCCCCAGCCCCATCAAGGGAGTCTATTTCATCGCAGCTCTCCACTACGGCACCTCTATCTCCCTCTCTTCTTTCACTCCCACCTTCCTCCCTTCCTTTACGCCGTGGTGCACGTGTCCGCGGATAATTGTGACAAACACAGCGCCTTTTCTATCCTGTAAGTTAATTTCAAACGGCGCTGATGCCTGCTGTACTAACGGCTCCTAAACATCTGCCTCTGCTTCCGTTTGCTGTGTGGTGCGGCGTCCGAGAAAGCGGCAAATGAAAGGCGCCGCACGGATGGCTGGGTCAGACTAACACCATCTCGACTTTTAGAAGGCCTGCTCACATCCTCCTCTCTCCAGCTGTCTACGTCACGCTAGTTGTTCTTTTCTCCCCAGGGTTCGAACCCGACCTTGGCGGCTGCGTTTCGATGGAGGCGAAACGAAGAGGCGTCGTGTGCTGTGCGATGTCAGCGCACGTTAAAGATCCCCAGGTGGTCGAAATTACTCCGTAGCCCTCCACTACGGCTCCTCTTTCTCTCTTTCCACTTTCACTCCCATCTTCCTCCCTTCCCTTACGGCGCGGTTGCGGTGTCCACAGAAAAACAAGTGAGACAGTTACCGCGCCTTTCCCTTCCTATAAATAAATCAGTTTTTTTTTTCTTTTCTCCCCACATCGTTGGCGTTTGGGCGGTACACGCTCGCTGCTGTCGCATGGCGTTCCTTGGCGCGTTCAAGCATGGATTGCAGATGGCCGGAACGCTAGACAAAACGACTTCTGGTTGGTCGCTTCGATTTTGGTGGCTGGTGATGCTACTTCTCTTTCGACCAATCAGGCGCGCCGCTCGCCCGGAGAGCTTTTTCGACGACAGTATGAGCCAATAAAGGCTTTCTCCGAACGTTCCCGGAAACAGGTTCGGGTTCAGGTGCTTCATTTCATTTCATTTCATTTATTTGTCCCTTAAAGGCCCGAGGGCATTACATAAGGGGGGGGGGGCGTACATACAGGTTGGAGGGTAGTAGCAGAGAAAACAAAAGAAGGAAGGGGGAAAAAATACACGGGGTACCAAAAAAGTGTAAAATAATATACAAACTAAAAGCAAGAAATAAACATACAAAAAGAAGACAAGGAACAGTTGGCACTTCGGTGTCGCAGTATGAATATGTTTATGAGAAGTGATTAGCCAGTTTCCCACGGAAAAGGCGGCGATCGGAGCATGTAATTACGTTGTCGGGAAAGCCATTCCAGAGCACTATGGCGTCGAGAAAAAATGAACTGCTCATTGCGGAGGTGCGGGTTTTAATGCGTGCGATTGGGTTACTGTGGTTTATGCGGGATGACGTACGTGGGGGTGGCTGCAGCAACAAATGTCCTGGTGAGCGATAAAAGAAAGAGTGAAAGAGGCATAGCCGGGAAATAACACGGCGAGTTGCTAGTGTTTGAAGGCCGAGGGATCGTTTAATAATGTTACGCTGGTATTTCTTGAGTACTGCGATGTAATAAAACGGGCGGCGCGATTTTGAATGGCTTCAAGGTCTGAGATGAGATACGATTGTGATGGATGCCAGACAGATGACGCGTACTCCAATTTAGGACGTACGAATGTTATGTATGCCAACTTTTTTACTTCAGGTGATGCAGATTTTAGATTGCGCCGGAGAAAACCAAGTGTGCGTGATGCTTTTGAACAGATGGTCTGAATGTGTGTTGTCCATGACAGCGATGACTAGGTATTTATAAGATGATGTTCTCGTGACGGCGACCGATTTTATGTTGTAAGTGCTATCAATAACTGTGTTTTTGCGGGAGAATGATATGTATTGGCATTTATTTAGATTAAGAGGCATGTGCCATTTGTCACACCACGCTGAAATAGTGGTTAGATCCTGTTGAAGAGCGGCAATGGCGCTAGCGCCGTGGATGGGGCTGTAAATTACGCAGTCATCTGCGAATAAACGTAGCGTTGATTTTATGTTGATCGGTAGGTCATTGATGTAGATGAGGAATAAAAGAGGTGATAAGCCTGCACCTTGAGGTACGCCGGATGTTACGTCGGAAAAAGCTGAGCGACAGTTATTAACACATATGAACTGCTTACGTCCTTTAAGGAACTGCTCTAGCCAGGAGAGCAAGGTTTGTGGAATGCCGAGCGATGACAACTTAAAAAGAAGAAGATTATGGGAAACACGATCAAATGCTTTTGAAAAGTCGAGAAAGAAAGCGTCGATCTGGACAAGGTTATCTAAGTATTGTAGAATGTCGTGGGTGAATTCGGCGAGCTGGGTCTCACATGACAGCTGCTTCCGGAAGCCGTGTTGATTCGGATAGAAAAAGTTCGTTGATTCTAGGTGGGTCATAAGATTGGAAAAAATATTGTGCTAAAGTAGTTTAGACGGTATACTAGTGAATATCAGATATCAGATAACAGATACCGGGGCTGGCAAATATCTTTTCTTTACTTTTGTATATACAATAAATAGCCACTACCACCACCACCAGTGCAAATGTTTGAGAAACTCAATAGCAGCTTTGTAGTCGTCGCTGACTACTCTCTTGGTTAAGTTTGGTGCTGCACAGCTCTGCGTTGACGTGATTTGTGGGTAGCTTTCTCGCGCTCAAGTGTGCTTTCAATAATATGCATGCATTTTTGCATGTATCAGTACGTGCAAAATATTGAAGTGTGACCAGCATCACCAGTGCTTGAAACGAGGATATGGCGTTGCGCAGAAGACTACGCTTGACGGGGCGTAACATGAGGCGGTGTTGAGTTCCTGGGTTTCGCGAAAACTGACACTGGCCTCAATGTGCGTGTTCTCGAGTTTCCAAAGGATGAAAAGATGCAAGTAGGAATGAATTGTGAATTAGAGCCATCCCGCGAAGGTATTTCACACCCAGTGTGCATTAAATGGTGAGAAACTGAAGTTTATGCCGTACTCCGCATGTCCCGCGTGCTCGACCAGAAGGTCAGAAAGGGCTTAAATAATGTTTGACATGAAAAGACTGGCAGTCTTAGTGAACTTTGACCAGGGCAGGAATGCAGTACTGTGCTGGACTAATTAACAACACACATATTATGTAATAGTGTCTCCATATACCGGCAATAAGTAACTACATATTCTTCACACATTGCGCAAGTTTGTGAACTTCACTTCCAAGAGAAATACCTAATGAAGAAGCTATCACACTTTGATGCAGCGACAGAAAAGACTTTGACCGTTGACGGTGACAGGGTTCATCTAGTGTCCAATGCCGTACCATCTATTTACCCGAACTGCCCAGCTCACTTGAACCAGTACCAGCCCCGTAGGGCCACGCCGTTGTCCATCACCGAAGCGGTGGCGGGTGCAATGACGGTCTACAATATACAAATCCGGTGGCAGGCTAGCCCCGTAGGTTGTTGTTGTTGTTACGAACTTTATTTTTCCACCGATGTAGGAGGCCCCCTACTCCCCGCCCCCGGCACGGCATTTCATTTCTGCGCAATGTCCCCTTGATGGTCACACACCAGAAACTCTAGTGCGGCATGTAGTGCGTGCCGCAACCAATGTTACTTTGAACAACTTTTGTAAAATGAGAAACGATCACATTTAATATGCAGCGCAAAAAAAAAACGCTGCGGACAGAAAAATGAAGACGTTAAGCAAAACATTAAATTGGCCTCTTCAAACCCTTTCTGTCAATAAAACCATTTGTATAAAAGCATTTGCAACGGCTCCGCCGGGGTGGCGCAGTGGTTACGGCGCTCGACTACTGTTCCCGAGGACGCGGGATCGAATCCCGGCCTCGGCGGCAGCTTTTCGATGGAGGCGAAAAGCAAGGCGCCCGTGTGCTGTGCGATGTCAATGCACGTTAAAGAACCCCAGGTGGTCGAAATTTCCGGAGTCCTCCACTACGGCGCCTCTCATAGCCTGAGTTGCTTTGGGACGTTAATCCCCACAAACCAAACCAAACCATCTATTTCAGAACGCTGTTTACAAGTCTAAAAGCTGTCTTAGATATTGGCGGTGCATGCCTCGGTGGAGCGAAAAACAATATACTCCAGTTTTAGTCAAGCTCCTTAATAATTACCGAATGCAAAAAAGCCTGACACAGACGCCCACCTGGGTGTCATTATAACAAGCAGCCGTGACAGATTCAACGCGAATGCCAGGCGGCCGAAAGTAGCGTCCAGGGCGCCGGGGGCAACTGGCGTGACGTCACGGCTTCCGTAGAAGGGCCTTAGTCTAGAGGGTGTTGGTCAGACTATAGTGTAGTCAGATGCCCAGTGGAGTCAGCTTCATGACCTGTCGTGGCGGTACATCGCGCGCCTCTTGTCGAACACAGCCAGCATTTCATTTAACGCACCAAAGTTCACCAGCGTTCTATAATTCGTTTACAGGAAATGTAAGGCGCAGTATCTGTCACTAGCGGAATCCCGTTAGACTCGCTGTAGACAAGGGGAATTATGAAGAAAATTTCATGATCTGGGGCGTGGCGCAGTTGGTGATCCAAGGAATGGAGGTCCGATACTCAGTGGAGACAAGGTTTATTAATTTGTTTTTAACTCTCGTTCTCTAAAGCGTGACAACTCTGCTAACAACCTTATGTCAAAAACGATGAGTCATTAAAGGCTTCCGCCTTAATACCTTTGTCACACGGCCAATCTCCATGTCCATTGAGTGAATGGCCGTTGAAATTTTCGAGGGTCATCGAGATGCACCACTGCCGATCCCCATTGAGTTCAATCTATATCGACTCAATGGGGATTGAAACTTCCTGCGAGATACCCTCTGTCACACGGGCAATCTGAATTCCCGTTGAGTGAATCGCCATTGAAATTTTAGATGGGCATCGAGTTACACCACTGCCACACGGCAAATTTCAATGAGCATTGAATAGTTACCCGTGGCGCTATCCGACAGATAGCGCCACGGGTAACAACATTGAGCAAAAAAATATGAAATGAAACAGGATAATACGAGGCGGACATCGCACTAAGTGCTATATATTTAAATGAATTCGCTCAGAGAAGGGTATTAAAATACTTCACAGCTCAGTATAACCCCCAGACACCACAGGCAAGCAACGGCGGAACGACGACGAACGATGCGCAACCGCCGCATTCATTTTGCGCCAGCAATGCTGCCACAGCATTAACAATAAGACACTCAGAAATCTAGACGACGCTTCTATCACAGCCCTCGCGGACTTTGCGAACGAGTGTTGGAGGGAGGGAAAACTCCCAGCGTCTTGGAAGCATGCCATCGTTAAATTCATCCCAAAACCTGGCAAAAAGCTGGCGCTCGAAAACCTCAGACCTATTTCGCTTACTTCTTGCATAGGAAAACTGATAGAGCACGTCATACTAGACAGACTCCAGTCCCACATGCAAAAAGACCATTTATATCCAAACACTATGGTCGGCTTTAGACCACATTTATCAACACAGGATACAATGCTGAGACTAGCAAACGAAGTCCTATCTCATGAGCAAGAAAGGAGTACCAGGGCAATCCTAGCCCTAGATTTAACCAAAGCATTTGATAACGTTAATCACAAAGCAATCCTAGAATCTATTTCGCTGCTGAATGTAGGCGCAAGCACGTTTAACTAAATCAAGGACTTTCTCTCCGACAGGACGGCTAAAATTCAAATTGGCACTATCAAGTCCGACACCTTCACTTTAGGAGATAGAGGAACTCCGCAAGGATCGGTCCTCTCCCCCTTTTTATTCAATATAACCCTAATCAAAATAGCACACGAACTTGCAAGAATCCCAGACCTAGAACACTCTTTGTACGCAGACGATATCACCCTTCGGACCATCAAGGGGAGTATTGGCACGATACAAGATACGCTACAACAAGCGGTAGACGTAGTCGTACAGGAGGCGCAAGCCGCGGGACTCGCGTGTTCCCCCCAGAAATCTGAATTACTCATTCTACACCCAAAGCGTCAAATAAAGAATAAAGCGCCTGCGATCGAAATCTACGCGGAAGGTGCAGCCATCCAAGAAGTGGAAACACTAACAATCTTGGGAATGCTCATACAGTCAAAGAAAAAAAAACGACACACTAATTAAGAAACTGAAAGACACCGTCAACCAAATTTCCCTCCTCCTCAGACGAATCGCGAATAGGCGTGGAGGAGTTAAAGAAGCTGAAACCAAGAAACTAGTAGAAGCCTTCGTTCTTAGCAGGAGTTATCTACTCTACAACATACGTCACCCTCACAGTTAAAGAAAGACACGACCTGGATTCTCTAATTAGGCAGTCCTATAAAATTGCGCTTAACCTCCCTCGTCATACTCCAAATGAAACACTACTAAAGTTAGGAATTCATAACACCTTACCGGAAATGATGGAAGCACACCTCACCGCACAATACAAACGACTATCAAGTACTGAAACGGGACGTTTCATCCTAAAAACAGCAGGAATACAATATGAAGGGACCCATGCCCACACTTTGCCGATTCCAAAACACGTGCGCGAGCAATTAATAGTCCGTCCTCTGCATAAAAACATGCATCCAGAATACGATACGGACAGAAGAAGGGCTAGGGCACAAAAATTACACGAAAGATTTTCAGTACAGAAAGACACGGCGCACGTGGACGTGGCAGAACATGCGGACAGAGATGTCTTATCCCTGGCAGTTGTCAATCATCGAGGTTCTCCCCTCGCATCGGCGACAATCAATAAAACAAAATTTCCGGAGGAGGTCGAAGAGGCTGCCATAGCTTTAGCCATTACCTCCACCACTGCCAAATACATCCTTAGCGACTCTAAAACCGCAATTCGAAATTTTGCAAAATGAAGGGTTCACTCCGCAGCCATCAAAATCTTACAAAAAACATCCCATACCCGCCTTATCACATTGATCTGGGTCCCTGCTCATTCGGACCATCCTGGGAACGAGGCAGCGCACCAATTTGCCCGAGGATTCGTAGTTAACCGGGAGGTGCACTGCCCTGAACTCAGGTCAACCAAGGAGCGGATGACAACCTACAAAGAAATTACTACCCACTTCAAGAAAGAAAGATAAATCTTCCCAGAACCACATAGATCTCTAAGTAAAACACAACAAGTCACCTGGCGGCAGCTTCAAACAGACACTTTCTTTAATCCGTAGATGTACTCCATATGGTTCCCAGAGCAGTTCAGCCCTGTCTGTTCTCTCTGTGGACATCAAAAGGCAGACGCACCACACATCCTTTACTCATGTAATCAAGACAAGCCATCACAGAGTCTGCAGCTCTCTACCCAATCTCAGTGGGGGGCCGCGCTGCTCAGCTCCGACTCGGAGGTTCAACTCCGAGTCACGGAGCGGGCCGAAGAGGTCGCCGAACGACATCGTCGGTCGGCCACCTGGCGTCCGGCCTAGAAGAGGAGCCCACCGCGGGGATGGGAACGTCAACCCACCCCGCGCCTACGACCTCTTCTTTAATAAAGTTTACCTCCTCCTCCTCCTCCTCCAGCTCGGCAGTAGTACTCGCTGCGTTCGTATAGCTACTGGTTGGTTGGTTTGTAGGGTTTAACGTCCCAAAGCAACTCAGGCTATGAGAGACGCCGTAGTGGAGGACTCCGGAAATTTCGACCACCTGGGGTTCTTTAACGTGCACTGACATCGCACAGCACACGGGCGCCTTGCTTTTCGCCTCCAGCGAAAAGCTGCCGCCGAGGCCGGGATTCGATCCCCCGTCCTTGGGAACAGTAGTCGAGCGCCGTAACCACTGCGCCACCCCATTGTTATAAGCACATTTAGAGCTCTTCTTGGTCTCAGTTGCCGCAAAGCGTAGTAAAAGGCGAACATGGGCGAAAGACTGCAACATGCCACACTGCTACAGAACACCACCTGGAACAGCGTCAGTTTGTTTACATCTAAACACATCTCCAGAATAACTGCCTGGGGGGCGAGTTGGTGCATGATGAAATTGAACGGCGGCGCAACACGGAAACGGACACAGACAAGAAGGGGACACCACATGCGCACACTACCAACTATTTATAAACGGAAAGGTGGCATATTTATACGTCCAAACCCAACACGTGAACTCCGAGCAGCACCAACAGGAAATCAGACAAGATATTTCTAACCTCTGTAGACAAACTATCAAAAACGGAAAAAAAAAACGGAGGGAAAAAAGAACACACTTTTTTTTTCCTTTTTTTCCTTTTTTTTTCCTTTTTTTTAAAAAAGGAAGGCAGGCCATATCTCATAGCAAATGCAGTCTGGACCGAAAACAGCAGAGTAAGACATTAGAAGCGACCAGCCCGAACCCTCACAAATAAAAAATAAAACGATAATACAATCGTAGCAAAAGCAGAGTCAAAACAGTAAAGCAAAAGCAGTCAGAACCCTAAGCCAACAACAAAAGATGATCGTAGCAATAGCAGAGTCAAAACAAATGAAGCAACAGCAGTAAAAGAAACTAGGCCAACAACAACAAAAGACGATCATAGCAAAGGCCGAGTCAAACAAAGGAAGCAAAAGCAGTCAAAAACCTAAACCAACACCAACATTTGTAGCTCAAGGAGAGTCAAAGAAATGAAGCAAAAGCAGTCAAACACAATCGTATACCAAAGGCATAGTCAAAAAAGGGGGAGCAAAAACAGTCAGGAACCTAAAAGCAACTAAAAACGATCGTAGCAAAAGCAGAGTCAAAACAAAAAGAAAACAACAGCGGTCAAACCTAAAACAAGAGCAACAAAAAGCACTGGTAGCAAATGCAGAATCAAACGGGCGACGAAATTAACAACCCGCCTAACTAAACATCACAAGGCCGTTAAAAATTCCGGGCTTAAAGTCGTACAGTGCATGCCGTCACAAAAAATTATCAAGGAATGAAACTTCATTTCTACGGAGGGATACAGACGAGTCGCTAACACAAATGCTACCCTTCTTTTTGATCATGAAGGCTTCAAGAATTTCCCGTGCCACCTGATCGCGACTCCTGCCCAGAATCCTTATACCGTTAAGCATTGGCTCACAGTTGCAATCTTTGCAATGGGTAGACAAATTTAACCCGCCTCCGTTTTCTAACGATTTCTCATGCTCCCACACATCTCACATTCTCTAGAGGGATCATTTTGACTCCCAAAGAACTAGTTGACGAGCTGTTTAATGCAGTCTAAATAATTCAAACCCGAACATGGCTTGTTTTCTTTAAGCTGATGTCCTATGTCTTACCTTGAATGCGGGGCTGCTCTCAATGTTCCTTGGCATTGCAGTAGCCATTCGCGAACCTCGAGTTAATGCCGATCAAGTTCGATTGTCATTGAAATTCGCCATGTGGCAGTTGCCGATCTCCATTGAGTTCGATCTCCATCGACTCAATGGACTTTGAAACGGCCCGTGTGACAGAGGTATGACAGGGATATAAGAAGATAACCTAGACGTTGTTGTTGTTGTGGCTGTAGCAAGAAGGAAAAGAAAATGCACGGGCCTGCTACTGGCTGTGCAGCTGAGCCACCTCCGCTGCCTCGTGCAGACAGAAGAGAAAATAGAAAAGAAAGAGGGAAAGAAAGACGCGCGCCGCAACAACAGCCGTCGTCCACCACCGAAGCGGTGGCGGGTGCAATAACAGCCTACAACAGATAAAAAAAATGGCTGAGGCTTAGCTTGGTTAAGCCTGGTCAGATGCGAAGCATATTGATTGCTAAACTCGGCTTTCCATGGTTACACTTGGCTAAACTTTTCTTTCCTTGGTTACACGTGCTTTTACACGTTTAAAACTTGGAATGCACAATGTTTCCCCATCGTATAAAACTAGGTAATAGCATGACTCGTTCATCTCTATCTAACTGTGTTACCGACACGCACAATGAACATGTCCCCCAGGCCAACGATACTCGATTGCCACTACGCGAATATGTACGCAAAGCAAAAGCTCTTAGAACACCGACGTGCTAAAGGAATCAACGATTTTGATTTCTTCGGCAACAACACGTTCGTATGGGAAAGGCTCCCCGTAAACTACCCGAGTCCAGCCGGCTTGACGTGCACCAACGGTCGTTACGTCTTCACCAAGCATGGATGTGAGGTCACCTCATGTATACCCTTCGAGCCATATCAACGCCATGGTGGTCCTTCAACTACACCGCAAAAGCCGATAAAGCGGTCCCTACGGACACTGTACAAACCGAATAGCGCAATTTGTTTTGTTACCTAGACAAAGAAACAATAGGTAGTGCGTACGAGCGCGTACCTCGCTATAAGAGCGCCATTACAAGAGCAAAGATGGGACTACCTCCAAACGATACCGCATCACGTGGTGTGACGTCACCATCCACGTGGTCCGCACGGCGTGCAACCGCAGCCGACGGCGCGAGCCGGTCCCCCGTTGTTGTTGTTGTTGAAAAACCTTTATTTCCACCGAGAAGAAGCTCCGTTTCGGACTCCCCGGCACGCAGGCCTGATGGAGCCTTACTCAGGAGCCTCGCGAACTAAGGTCTGGTGAATATACATTGTTGCTTCACGGCCTCAGCCGCCAGGCGGATGGCTTGCTGCTGCTGAGCGGGGTCCTCGCTTCGCAGCAGGGTCTCCCAGGCGTCTCTATCTATATTTTCTTTAGCTCCTGGGCTGTTGTTACATTCCCAAATAATATGATCTCTCTCCTCTGTCGTGACGTCAGCGTATCACGTGGTGTGACGTCACCATACCACGTGGTCCGCACGGCGTGCAACCGCAGCCGACGGCGCGAGCTAGACTTATAGGAGGCGTTGGCTGGACCCCCGACTCTCCTCTGTCGTGACGTCAGCGTATCACGCGGTGTGGCGTAGCATTCCACATTCTTTGCACGGCGTGTAACCGTCACGAAGGGCTGTGGTTTACCTCTAGCAATATGCTTCGCATAAATATTTGGTGGCAGGCTAGCCCCCGCCGCAAGCGGCGGTGACCTACCTGTTCCAGCCCTATCAGGGAAGATAGTCTCCACAGGTGGTCGAAATTACTCCAGAGCCCTCCGCTGCGGCCCCCCATTTCTCTCCGCTTTCACTCGAACCTTCCTCCCTTCCCCTACAGTGCAGGCAGGTGTCCAAATGTGCTGTGCGATGTCAGCGCACGTTAAAGATCCCCAGGTGGTCGAAATTACTCCGTAGCCCTCCACTACGGCTCCTCTTTTTCTCTTTCCACTTTCCTCCCATCTTGCTTCCCTTACGGCGCGGTTGCGGTGTCCACAGAAAAAAAATTACCGACGATTACGTTACTTCCTAATGCGAAATTTGAGCGCAGCAAATAAGCTGTTTCACCTTTTCGATAGATTGAGGCTGAGAAATCGAGCAACACATGTATGCGCTATCACAGAATGTTTTTTTTTTTTTTT
>JAJIZL010046937.1:0-13637 GCA_023969395.1 Amblyomma maculatum | reverse complement strand
ATATATACATTATTGAACAATAAAATTGGCAGTGGCTTAGCTTGGTTAAGCCTGGTAATTGTGAAAGCAATAGCTATGGCTACGCCTAGGTTCAGCTGGTGGTGAAGCTGGTTGTGGTGCTTGTGGTTATGCTTATGGTTATGCAGTGATTCACTCTGGCCACGGCTTATGGTTCGACTATTGTTTATTGCGGGGTGCTACCTGGTTATTCTATGTATAACTAGTAGCGAGGCAAGGAGTGCCGTGGCTGCAACGATATACTTGGTTGTGGGTGAGGTTAAGGCTGTACAACTGCCGCTCCGGCATCGGCGGTAACGGCATTCTTTACACCAGCAGAAATGAAAGCATCCCTAGAGACTCCGCCCCGCCGGGGTGGTGCAGTGGTAAGACGCCCGACTACTGTTCCGGAGTTCCCGGGATCGAATCCCGGCGTCGGCGGCTGCGTTTCGATGGAGGCGAAACGAAGTGGCGTCCGTGTGATGTGCGATGTCAGCGCACGTTAAAGATCCCCAGGTGGTCGAAATTACTCCGTAGCCCTCCACTACGGCTCCTCTTTCTCTCTATCCACTTTCACTCCCACCTTCAGCCCTTCCCTTACGGCGCGGTTCAGGTGTCCACAGAGCAAGTGCGACAGATACTGCGCCTTTCCCTTTCCACGAACCAAGCAACCAACCAACTTAGAGACTCCGTTGGTTCCACCTGCCGCTAGGCCACCTCCTATAGCATCCAACGTCGCACCCCCGGCGGTAGCTGCTGGAGCCCCAGTCTTCTATTTAGGAGCATGTGGCACAACTGCAGCTCCGCCCGGCCATAGATCAACGCTGGGCTTAACACTCGGTGTGTGAGGGCGTACCCGAATTCTAGCCTCTATACCCAAACGTCGTTCTGAACGGTCTCACAACAATCTCAGGGATGACGTCACTCCGGCTGTAGCGTTCCCTCACGGAGGGAGCGGGAGTTAGGCCGCGGCTGGTAGCTACTGCATCGCGAGCCGACGGCGCGAGCGACGGCATTAAGGCCCCCGTACGGTCGTTTTTAGAGGCGCTGCGCCCGTCCGCCTTCCTCCAGCTGGCGGATGCGTTCGGCACGGGAGGCGCATAGGGTGCTATATGGTCACTTTTGGGCATCTTTTGGGTGACGCATTTCTCCAGCGCTCCGATTGGCGCGCCCGGCGCGCGCTGCTTCGAACGTCGAAACTGCAGATGGCGGATGCGGTGCTGGTTTGGGGAAACTTTTCCTCTTCACGGTGGCTCTCGATCGTCGGCTATCAAATTAATTTTCACCCTAGCTGTAGAGTTATTGAGACCCCGCATATACAGTACAAACAGTATGAACTGACCATTAGCAGAGGTATTAAGTCGCCGGCGATGCAATCGTCCAGCAACAGCGTAGACGCACGCATGCCCCAGGTGGTGGTGGTGGTGAAAACATTTATTACAATACACATAGGTATATACACTAGGTGGGATGCCTAGACAGGCACTCCATTGGCGTTTGCCGCAGCCCGGGCGCGCTGCGTTAAGACCTTTTGGGCCTCTAGGGTGCAGCAGCCGGACAAGGTCGCCTCCCAGTTCCCTCGGGTGGGGTTGGGGATAGGGGGCAAAGATGGGTTTTTCTGGCAGGCCCACACCATGTGGTAGGTGTCAGACACCTCCCCACAGTGCGAGCACAGCCCGTCGAATTGCGGATCAAAATGTTTTAGAGTAGCCGGGCACAACATTGTATTGGTGAACAGGCGCAGGAGCACCCGCTCGTTAGCCTTCCCCAGCCCTTTGCACGGGGTGGGAAGAGTTAGGTGCGTAGATCTGTAATATTCACATATTTCTTTACATTTGTAAACTGGGCTGAAATCAAAATCCTGGTCCGCGTCGGCTCCCGTGGGAAATGCCCGGAGAGAAAGCGCGCGGGCGTCGGCGTCGACTGCCTCATTCCCTTGGAGACCTTGGTGACCTGGAGCCCAAACGAGAGATCGGTACGTGGGATCCGAATCTCGACTGCAATTTTGGTATATGCGGTAAACTAGAGTAGCAGGCCACCCTTGCTGGACGTTCCGACAAGCCCCTCGCGAGTCGATTATGATGTATTTGGAGGAGTCACAGGCTGCAAGGGCGATGGCAACCTCTTCTGCGTGTGTTGGTGACTGGGCCTTGAACGTAAGGCCATCTACTGTTTTGCCCTTGTGGATGACCGCGGCTGTGTACCAACCCCTAGGGTTTGGGCTGGAGACGTCCACATAGAAAACTCCTGGTTTGCCCTTTCACTGCCTCTCCCGAGATAACTCGTGTGTCCACACATGCACACTCCCTGCTTCTCCCGAGTATACTCGTTTTGACTTTTTAACTCGCTCCCTGCCGCTCCCGATTATACTCGTGTAAAAAAAACGATGCAGGCATGTCGCGCCATCTATGGAGAAGACACATAAATTCATAAAACATGTATAAATTTTAAGCGACAGATGGGGTGCATTTGTTTAGATGCGTCCCTTGGTCTTGGCCTCGGCAGAGCAGCCATGGCGAGGCAGCGTTCCGCTTGCGTCCGCGGTTTGACAGACGAAGAAATTCAGGAATTGCTTATGAATTCGGACTCCGATGATAGCGGTGCCTGTGTCGTGCCTTGTTTTGAAGAGTATCCCACCAAAAACGTTTTCTGAACACCTTGAAATCCTAATTAGGAAATAATTGTTTTGTTAATTTTGAATAAAAGTGTTTACATGTCCTACAGAGCATCGCAGTGCATTACTAACATAAATTTTTCACGAAACTAACATAAAAAAAACCGGCAGAGGGAGTGCAGCGACGAGAAAAAAACCCCGCAGCTAAAGGGTCCAAGGCTTCCGCCCGCGCCAGGCGCCGACCATTATGGTCCTCTTTGGACATGTTGGCGGGGAGAGGCCGCAGATGGAGGGCGCGTCTCCATTTTTCGGGAATGCGGCATCTCTCCTCTGTGAGTTGGGTTTGTTGGATGTGATGTCGGGCAAGAAGACGGCGACCCGACTCTGCCTTTGTTAGACGCGTGTATTGATTGGTGAGGTGGGCCTCCCGAAGCTTCTTGAAAGTATTCACCACACCCAGCTCCATGAGACGGCTGGTAGAGGTGGAGACCGGGAGGTCCAGTGCTCGTTTCATGATTTTACGGAGGATAACTTCGAGAGTATCCTCCTCCTGTTTCCGCAATTCGACTGGCCACGAATGCGTTCGCCAGCCGCAAAGCGTCCTTGCATCGTAACCCACCGCGCTTGTTGGAAACCCGGCGGACCATGCGGCCTACCTGGTTCGCCACCTGCCGGAGCTTGGCGAGTATTGTGTCGCATCGTCTCTGGTTGTGTATAAAAAGCCCAAGAACTCTGATTTCCTTAGATTCTTGAATGGGACCGCTTTGCAAGGTGAGATTAATTTGAGTCGAGCATGAGCGTGAGGGGCGTAGTGCACGAATTCAGATTTCTGCGGTGAGCATTGGAGACCACATCCGCGGGCATAGCGGTCCACTATGCTAGCAGCCGTTTGCAGGCTCGTCTCCATGCCCCCCAGACGCCCTTGCGTGGGCCAGAGGGTGATGTCGTCGGCGTACAGCGCGTGCTGCACCCCTTCGACCGCACCCAACTGAGCAGGTAAGCGCATCATTGCAACGTTGAATAGCAGAGGGGACAGCACTGCGCCTTGCGGAGTGCCCCTCGTGCCGAGCAAAAAAGGTCCGTGTTCTTGATCCTGTATTCGGATATAAGACAGTCTGTCTATGAGAAATTGTTTAATGTAGTTGAAAGTGTTCGTGCCACAGTGCGTTTGAATCAAGTGCGTGAGTATGACCTCGTGTGTTACAATGTCGAATGCCCCTTTGAGATCCAGGGCGAGGACGATTTTGTCGTTTCTTGTGCATGTGATGGGGTTCAGTATTTCGCGGTCGAGTTGAAGCAGGACATCCTGTGCGGATCTGTGTGGGCAAAATCCGAACATGGTGTCCGCGGAAGTGTTGTGTTGTTCAAGGTACTCAGACAGCCGGTCCCGCACCATCGTCTCCATCAATTTGCCCACACACAAGGTGAGAGAGATGGGTCGGAGGTTGTTCGTGTCGACTGGTTTCCCAGCTTTGGGAATAAAGGTGACGAGAGCCGTCTTCCATTCAATGGGAAGGGGGGTTTCCCCTGTCCAGATTGCGTTGATATAGTAAGGAAGGCACTGGTGCGCCGTGTCAGGGAGGTTAGCCAAAAGTTTAACGGTGACCTTGTCCCTGCCTCCCCTTCATGGATCACTGCCTTGTCGTGGCGGAGGGGCTTGCGAAACTCGATGAAGTCGTGAGCTCTGCTGTGTAGGGCCACCCAAGATAGACAGGTCACGGCAGAGAGTTCTGACAAAATGTGATTCACTGGAGAAGGTAATGGCAACCCACTCCAGTATTACCTGCCAAGAAAACCCTATGGCCAGTCACAATACCATTATCGATATGGCGCCGGAAGATGAGCCCCCCAGGTTGGAAGGCGTCCCACATGTTACTGGGGATTAACAAAGGGCGATTCCTAGTAGCTCCAGGACGAATGAAGCGGCTGGGCTAAAGCCAAAAGGACGCTCAGTTGTGGATGTGTCGGGAAGCGACCAAAAAGTCCGATGTTGCAAGGAGATATATCACATAGCAACATGGAATGTAAGATCTATGACGCAAGGTAAACTGGATATCGTCAAGCGAGAAATGGACAGATTGAACATTGATATTTTGGGTATCAGCGAGCTCAAGTGGACCGGAATGGGAAAATTTAACTCCGGCGACCATTATGTCTTTTATTGTGGGCACGAATCCAAGAGAAGGAATGGGGTCGCTCTCATAGTAAACAGAAGAATGGGCAAAGCAGTGCTAGGGTACAACCCCAAAAACGACCGAATGATTTCACTTCGGATCCAAGGTCACCCTTTCAACATAACAGTTATCCAAGTCTATGCACCGACCACTGCTGCTGAAGAAGCTGACGTTGAGAGATTTTATGCGGACCTACAATGCCTTTTAGACAGCACCCCATCATCAGACGTTGTTTTTCTCATAGGAGACTGGAATGCTAAGATCGGGAGCGAAGAAATATCCGGAATTACAGGCAAGTTCGGTCTTGGTGAGCCAAATGAAGCTGGGCAGAGGCTAGTAGAGTTCTGTCAAGAAAACAACCTGACCATAGCGAACACTCATTTTCAACAGCACAAGAGGCGCCTGTACACATGGATTTCACCGGACGGTCTGTACAGGAATCAGATCGATTATATTATTTGCCGGCAGAGATGGAGAAGCGCTATACAAGCAGTAAAAACAAGGCCTGGGGCCGATTGTGGCACCGATCATCAGCTTCTTGTTGCCAAAATTAAGCTTCGATTGAGGAAAACGCAGAAAACTAGAAGGCCTTTCAGGTATGATCTGGACCAGATTCCATTAGAATATGCTGTGGAAGTGAGGAATCGATTTCAAGAATTAGATCTAGAAGACAAAGAGCCCGAAGAGATGTGGACTGATGTTCGTGATATAATACAAAAAGTTGCTACTAAGGTAGTTCCAAAGCAAAAGAAATGCAAAAAAGCAAACTGGCTATCTGAAGAGGCTTTGCAAATAGCTGAGGAAAGTAGGATGGCAAAAGGTATGGGGGAAAGAGAAAGATACAAGGTTCTCAATGCGGATTTTCAGAAAATAGCAAGGAGAGATAAGAATGCCTTCCTGAACATACAGTGCCAAGCAGTTGAGGACAACAGCCAATTAAGGAACACAAGAGCTCTGTATAAGACAATCAAAGATATCAAAGGAAGCTTCTGTGCTAAGCTGGGCGTGATAAAGGACAAACGAGGCAAGGACCTCACTGAAGCCTCAGAGATAAAGAAGAGGTGGCAGGAATACACAGAAGAACTGTACAAGAAGGACCCGAATGTGCAAACCCAACATAAGACGGTTGTGATTACTGATCTCGAGCCGGGCATCCTGAAGAGTGAAGTTGAATGGGCCTTAGCCAGCCTTGCTAAGAACAAAGCTAGCGGAATTGATGGCATTCCAGCTGAGTTGCTTCAAAACCTCAACCATGACGCTGTTAACATTCTGCATACATTATGTCAGAAGATTTGGACAACCCTGCAGTGGCCACAGGATTGGAGGAGGTCAGTTTACATCCCCATTCCAAAGAAAGGCAGTGCCAAAGATTGTTCCAACTACCGCACGATCGCGCTTATTTCGCATGCTAGCAAGGTGATGTTGAAAATCCTCCAAGGTAGGCTGCAGCAGTATGTGGATCGGGAGCTTCCGGACGTGCAAGCTGGGTTTCGCAAGGGCAGAGGAACTAGAGACCAAGTTGCCAACCTTCGCTGGATCATGGAAAAAGCAAGAGAGTTCCAGAAACCCATCTACTTCTGCTTTATTGATTATGCGAAAGCGTTTGACTGCGTAGATCACAGCAGATTGTGGCAAGCTCTCCAAGAGATGGGAGTTCCAATTCACCTCATCTGTCTCCTCAGGAACCTTTATGAAGGGCAAGAGGCCACAGTCAGAACTGGGCATGGTCTTACTGATTGGTTTCCGATTGAGAAAGGGGTGAGGCAAGGCTGCATACTGTCGCCCTGCCTATTTAACCTATATGCAGAGTGCATCATGAGGAAGGCCGGTCTGGACGAGTCTTCAGCTGGGGTGAAGATTGCTGGAAAACGTATCAACAACCTTAGATATGCGGATGATACCACTTTAATGGCAGAAAGTGAAGTGGAACTCAAGAGACTTCTGATGCGCGTACAAGAAGAGAGTGAGAAGTTTGGGCTTAAACTGAACATTAAAAAGACGAAGATCATGGCGTCTTGCCCTATCAAGTCCTGGAGCATCAATGGACAAGAAGTGGAAGCTGTGACAGATTTTCTGTTCTTGGGCGCCAAGATTACCTCGGAAGGAGACTGCAGCCATGAAATTAGGAGACGCCTGCTTCTGGGAAAGAGAGCAATGGTTAGCCTTGACCGAGTAGTAAAGAGCAGAGACATTAGTCTGCCAACCAAGATCCGTATAACTCGTGCTATGGTCTTTCCAGTTGTGATGTATGGATGCGAGAGTTGGACTGTGAAAAAGGCTGACCGCCGAAGAATTGACGCGTTTGAATTGTGGTGCTGGCGAAGACTCTTAAGAGTTCCTTGGACTGCCAGAAGATCAAATCAGTCGATATTGTCGACCATAAACCCTGACTGCTCATTGAAGGGTCAAATTCTAAAGTTACAGCTCAGCTACTTTGGTCATCTGATGAGAAGAGAGGAGTCGCTGGAGAAAGATTTGATGTTGGGAAAGGTTGAGGGTCGCCGGAGAAGGGGTAGGCAGCGAACGCGATGGTTAGATGGCATTGTCGAGGCATTGCAGATGAAGCTATGTGATGTTAAGAAGATAGTGAGAGACCGAAAAGCGTGGCGTGACATGGTCCATAGGGTCACGAAGAGTCGGACACGACTGAACGCCTGAACTGAACTGAACTGTCCCTGCCTGGCGCAGTGCCCTTCTTCCTTTTGGCCAGACTGGCCCGCAGATCGTGGAGCCGGAATGGGTTATCCAACTCCGAGTTTTCCCTGCCTGCATAGGAATAGGCCGATCCGCGGGGGTCCTGAATTGTGCACAGGTAGCGATCACGTAGCGCCACTGCCAGCTGCATTGTGTTTCCTTGGAATGGGTGCATGGCTTTGTGTAGATGTTTTTGCGTTTCCGTGCGTGTCTGTGTTGGATTGATGAGGCCTCGGAAGAGCCGCGACGTGTTGCGGCTCGACATTTGCCTCGCCGCCGTGTTGCAACGGTCCACCTAGTTAGAGTCAGCGAGTTTTGGGCCGCGTACTCTGCTGCCTGCCTGGTGAGATCCGCAATGCAAGCTTTCAGCTTCTTGTCGTGTTTCTGACGCTTCCAGCGGCGCGTGAGGCCACGGCGTGCTTCCCAGAGATGCAGGAGGTGGTTGTCCACGTCCGTAACTACCTCTGTGAGCTGTATTTGTTTCTCATGGGAGTGAAGGTGCGCCGTGACTGACTGGGACCAGGTCGTGTAGCCCTGCTCTGTGATGTTCATGTTAGTTTCTGTTGGGAAATTTTGGCGAAAGGTAGTCCAATCGGAGATGCGGGCTTTCGTTGTGGGGCGCTTCAGGGGGCGTGTGTAAACTGTTGTGTTGAGGATACAGTGGTCGCTACCGAGGGTCGCCTCGGTGTTGATCCAGTCTGCGTGTCTTATGTTGCGAGTGAAGGTGAGGTCCGGGCATGTGTCTCGGGTCACCGAGTTGCCTGCGCGGGTGGGAAATGCTGGGTCGGTGTGGAGGGTGAGGCCCAATGTGGACGCCAGTTCTGCCAGCATGCGTCCACGCACTTCCTCCTTACGATAGCCCCATAGCTGGCTAGTGGCTAGGGGCGTTGAAGTCACCCACAATCAGCAGGGGATCACGACCCGCCTCTTTAAGCGCACGTGTTAAGAACGCGTGTTAAGCCGTCCTGCCATGATTAGGAACGGAAATGAGAGATGGGGGTTATGAGACTCCGACCCACAGCCATCACGGGGGGGGGGGGGGGCGGGTTTGGAGTCTTCTGATTTCGCATCTGTGGGGCTGACGACAATTTTCTTGGGCCTGTTGAAGGCTTGGATCCCTTCGAGCCGATGGCTCGTTCGGGTGGTTGATATTATGCAGCGGGTGATGGTTGCAGGGACCGATGCCCTACATTTGGTCTCCAAGCAGCCCATGGCCACTTCTACCATTTTCTGGAAATGGGAGGTGAGGCGCGCCTCCATCGCGGCCATTGCCGACGCGAACGCGGGCGGCAATTCGGGCTCACTCTCCATGGCGTCGGGACTCGAGACACCCGTCACAGCGGATAGCTTTTCCTCTAAATTTTGAATTTTGGCGAGCAGTTGCCCGACCTGCGCTTTAAGCTGCTCATTTTGCCTGCGGCTTTCGACATCGACGCCGTGTATCGAGGAAGGAGAAGCGAGTGAGGATGAGGGAAGGCAGGAGGCGGCCCGCGCCCAGCTACTCACCTGAGTGCATTGTTGCTGCGCCGGGGCCCGGGATCCGGCAGCGCCATCTGGTTTGAGGGCGGGGAAGGGCTTGGCATCGTCTCCGTTGGGGGGCGGTGGCGGCGTCTGCTTCTTTGGCAATAAGAGAGTGTTGGTTGGAGCCTTGCCAGGGAGAACAATGGGGGCAGTGCTGAAAGAGAGTAAAAATAGGCTGTTGAAGAATTCCGCAGAGCGCAGTATAGTAACAGTAGCCGCGGGGCTAAACGATGTCCTAAATGGTGACGCTGCAGGAGTGGTGGAAAATTCAGCTAAGGGAGTTGAGGAGATCAGGGAGGTAGCACAGCAAACGCAGGTAATTGTATGCACAGAACCAGAGGTGCTAGGATTGAACGGAAAGCTGGAAAAGGACGTGGTGACAGTTAATCAGGACATAAGAAAGTTAAGCCTGGAGAAGCTTTTCGAAGTGGTTGAGGAAAACAGGGAGGTACATAAAGCAGGTTTTGGTAGGGCTTTTCAGCGAGATGGCATTCATTTTAACAGAAGGGTGGGAGCAGAGATCGGCTGGCGACTGGCAGGCAGGGCTGAAGCTTTTAAGGGGGTCCGCGAGGACTCAAAGCACAGAGGTAGTTAGAAGTGAAGCAGAAGAAAGTGTAATAATGGAGGCTGAGCCCCCCAAAATGGCAAACAGTAGGTCGAGAAAGAAAAGTACAAAAAAAATTTAGCACTAGGATCAGCTACATAAACATGCAAGGAGGTAGAAAAAGAGTGAAATGGCTAGAGATAGAACAGCAGTTGAAGGATGACAAAATAGGTGTGTACGCTCTTTGCGAGACTCATCTCAGAGAACTAGAAGATCCGCCTTTTATAGAAGGCTACGTCTGGGAAGGGGGCAACAGAACGAAAACGGAAAAAAGGGTTTAGGGGTAGGTATGTTGATACACCAGGGAACAAATTGGCAAAGAATTAAATCATCTTGTAAAGAACATATCTGGGTTTCAGGAACAATTGCCGGCATAAGGACATGGCTAGGGGTAGTTTATTTAGGAACAGAACATCAATGCAGGCAAGAAAACAAGGATCTTGTTGAATGCCTCAGTAACGATATAAGCCAGTTTGGAAACGGGGCCAATATTATTCTACTGGGGGACATGAACGGCCACATCGACGATCTGGACGGATACACGGACTGTAACGGGAAGCTAATGCTAGATTTCTGTGAGCGACACGATCTGGTTATAGTAAATAGAGAAACAAAATGTGAAGGCCAAATCACGTGGGAATTCCGCAACAGGCAGACGACCATTGACTATTGTCTAATGTCGCAGGAAATTTATAGCAAGGTCACAAAAATGGAAATAGACGAAGAAGGGGATTGTAGTATGGGAAGTTATCATAAACGTATTAGTCTGCAGATGGGGCCCTTGATGAAAAGAGAAATGGAACTTAGACAAAACGGAAACGCAAAATTAAACGACGATCAAATAGCGCAGATAGCAACAGACATAGAGGAAGCAATAGAGAAAAGCCCCATGGAAGACTGGGATTATGAACAGGTAGAACTACTCATAAGGAGGAAAATTCAGGAGGTTAAAGTAGCAAACCGCTGGAATGGAAAGAAGCCACGAAGCTGTTGGAATAAGGAAATCAGGGAAGCTAATGAACAACGACGGGCTGCTTCAAAGGAACGCCGAGTGGCAAAGAAAGCACAGGTATCTCAAGAGGAAATCGACCAAAAATGGGAATCATAACGACAAAACAAACTTGAGGTACAGGCCCTCGTCCAAAATAAAATAAAGCAGTCCATCAATCACTGGATGGCTGACATACACGATGCCTCTAGAGGCGGAGCCATAAAATTCTGGAACCATATAAGCTGGCTAGGGAAGAAGAATCAAAGAAAGCAGGATCGGATTCAAGATAACGAGGGAAATTGTTTAAAGGGAGACAACGCAGTGAACTACATCACATCAGTTATAGCCGAGTCATTTAATTGCGACGGTAGGGCAATCTCCGCAAATCAGGAAGCAACACAAGGTAGCAGAATACAAAACAGCTTAGAACTGACCAATCTAAACTGGAAAAAGGTAGAAAAAAATATTCCTAAAAACACATCTACAAGAATAGATGGAATACCGATCAAGCTGATTAATGAACTCGGTCCAAAAAGTAAGGAAACGTTGTTAAAAGCTCTGGAAACAGTCATAACGAATAAGCAAATTCCGGACAGCCGGCGGCAGAGTAAAATGAATTTGATTTATAAAGGTAAAGGAGACAGGATGCACATAAAATCCTACAGGCCGATTACCATAACATCTGTTATGTACAGGTTAGCCATGCAGGCGGTGAAATTAAAGGTGCAAGCATGAATAGAAAGTAACAAGATACTCGGAGAACTTCAGAACGGCTTTAGAAATGGTAGGCGCTTAGATGATAGCATGTTCGTGCTTACCTAATGCATTGAAATATCTAGAGTGGAAAATAGACCCTTGTATTTGGCCTTCCTGGACACAAACGGGGCGTACGACAACGTAAGCAGGGAACTCCTGTGAAACATATTAAAAGAAGAAGGTATCGGTTATGAAATATTAGAGTTCCTACAGGAAATATACCAGGAAAACAAGGTAGAAATTACATGGGAAGGGATAAGAAGTACGGAAGATGTCAAAGTATGCAAAGGATTAAGACAAGGCTGTCCTCTATAACCGGTGCTGTTCATGCTTTATTTGATAAACCTGGAACGGAGGATACAAGACAGTAACCTAGGATTTAACCTGTCATATAGATTAGGTGGAAAGGCGGTAGAGCAGCGCCTCCCCGGTTTGATGTATGCAGACGATATTGTGCTGCTAGCTGAGAGTCTGGAAGAATTGCAAACTCTAGTTAAGTATTGCGGAGACGAAGGGGACGCTCTAGGCTTCAGTTTCATCGCAGTTAAGTCGGGGCTGATGATTTTCAACGGCTCAACTTATCAGGGTCTTAAAATACAAGGCCATGAAACACCTGGAGTAGCTGAATATAAATATCTGGGGGTATGGGTAAACGAAGGATTGGCATACATTGGAAAGCATGAGCAATCACTTAAGGCCAAAGGGAGAAGGAATGCCGGGATAATGAAGCATAAGGCATTGTGGGGATACAATAGGTATGAGGTTTTGAGGGGTACTTGGAAAGGAATTATGGTGCCTGGACTTTCGGAAATGCGGTTTTGTGCCTAAAATCAAAGGTACAGTCGACATTACAAATAAATCAGAGATCCGTTGAACGATTAGCACTAGGTGCCCACGGCGAAACTACAAATGAGGCGGTACAGGGAGATATGGGCTGGGCATCTTTCGAAGTACGGGAAGCTCAGAGTAAAATATTATATGAGGAACGCCTGAGGAAATTGGACAGTAACAGATGGGCAGCTAAAGTATTTAAATACCTGTACTTAAAAAGCGTGGACTCACAATGCAGAAAAAAAACTAGGAAACTACCTAGTACGTTTGCTAGTCACAAGGACGGAGAAATAAAGAGCATTAAGCAACAGGTGAAAAACACACAAGGTAAAAATTGGAGAAATTCGATGGAAAAGAAACAGAGTGTGGAATTATACCGTAAGTGGAAAATGCAGATCAGGAAGGAAGATTTCTTTGATAACTCAAGAGGCAGTGCCCTACTTTTTGAAGCTAGATCAGGGTGCCTTAGACCACGCAGATACAAAAAGAAATTTAACAATAGAGATGACGCATGTGCTATATGTGGAAAGTCCAGTGAAACAATTGACCATATGATACTCGAATGTAATGGTATCCGTCCGGAAGTTGATGCAGACGCAATCACTGTTCCTGAAGCTCTGGGGTTTAGAGATACCAGTGGCCGGGTGAATAAACCACCGGTGGAAGCTAGCAAAAAACGACTGGAAGATTGGTGGCTTAAAAGCAGAGAAGTGACATAATGTTAGTAATGTAGGAACAAAAATTTTATAAATAGAATGATGGTTCAGTTAACCAATCTAAATCAATAATTAAGATATATGGAGAAAAATGAGCATGATAGCTACTGCTACCACCCCGTTTCAAAGGCGACGCTCCTATATTCCATCCATCTATCCATCATTTTCTTGTTTTTCTTCTTCCTCTTCCCCTTCTTCCCAGTTGACGACTGTAAGGGAGAGGAGGAGTCTGTGTTCACGTCACTTTGGTGTGAGCCGGGGGTAGGATCGCACCGTGGCGCTCCGCCATTAGCTCTGCCGGTGGAGTGACCTTGCTTGCTTTCAGACGCTGGCGTCTCAGGTCCTTCAGGTTGTGAAGGTGTGGCTCCGGCAAGATGGAGTCGGCGAAATTTGGCCGTGCAATCTCTCGATCCCGTGGGGTGGGCTAGTCCACAGATTGCACAGGTCGGGTTGCATTCGTGTGGCGCAGGACCGTCCTGCGTCACAGTCACAGTTTGGCCGCAAAGGCCGCACCTTGGCGAGTTCGGCGTGGGGCAAATGTCCGAGCGGTGTCCCACAGCACCACACTTTACACATGCCGGCACAGTTCGCTTATATTCTAGGACGGGTGTAAGCTCCCCGTTATAGTGGACGTATCGCGGGACCACCTTTCCCACAAATGTGATGAGCGCGATGGTTGAGTTTCTGAGCCGGCGGATGCTGGCGATCTGGCCTCCTCGCCAGACAATTTGGGCAGTGA
>JAJIZL010046936.1:32605-57035 GCA_023969395.1 Amblyomma maculatum | reverse complement strand
ATTTATTTATTTATTTATTTATTTATTTATTTATTTATTTATTTATTCCTCAAAGGTCTCTGATGAGACATTACATGAGGGAGTGGGCGTTACAGGGCATATAAGTATAACAAAAATCTTAATGAGATGTTTTCGATGATGCGCTTGAAAATTTTGGGATCGATGATCAATATGAGATGTTTTCAATGAGCCGTTTGAATATTTTGGGGTCGATGACTGTAGCGACTTCGGTGGGCAGGCCATTCCAGTCCTGTGCGGTGCGCAAGAAAAAAGACTGCTGAAAAGTAGTAGTGTGAGCTTGAGGGGGATACACTGCATTAATGTGGCTGGAGCGGGAGATACGGTGGGCTCTCTTTATGTACGTGTTATCAGATGGCAAAGAATAAAAAAATTTATGAAAAAGGTTAAGGCGTGCGATTCTACGCCTTGAGGCTAGGGAGGGTAAGTTTAATTGTGCTTTTAGTGCCGAAATACTCGAATAGTAGGAATAATTTGACAAAATGAATCTTGTTGCTCTGTTCTGAACTGATTCGAGGGCATTAGTAAGGTTATTTTGGTACGGGTCAAAAATAGCATTAGCATACTCTAGTTTAGGACGCACAAACGTTTGGAAAGCAAGTTGTTTAATAGGGGGAGAAGCGATAGAAAGGTTACGTCGTATATAACCTAGAGCGCGGTTAGCAGAATTTATTATCTGGTTAGTATGCTGTATCCATGTTAGGTCACATGAAATATGTACACCGAGGTATTTCACTGATTCAGCTTTTGCAATCTGGATGTTATTCTTTAGTTCACATTAGTTCAAAGTGTTCACACCATATGCTTCTTTAGGACTGTTTTGCTTTTGTGACCATATTACTTCGGTGCCTTTAGGTGCACAATTTTTAATATTCTTTTTTTTGGTGCACATATATTAGCAGAAATAATATTTCACCATAGAATTTTCGCCGGCTGAAGTGGTTATAACTGTCTTTTGAATCGAATCGAAACGCGAAAAACTTCATAAAATGTCTGCCGCCTGCTCGCTGCAAGAGAGCGTAGGTTAAGTAGAATTAAGGAAAAGGCCTTCCTAGTCTCCAGAGGGTTGTGTACGTCTGTCCGTGCGTGCGTCCGCGAGAACCGTCCCGCGGCATTCTGTTTACCTTCAAAGCTCTCAGTGAAGAACTTTCGTTAGTCATAGGTAGCGACGAATATTGATCGTGGTAGTTTGTCTGAGTTTAATGGTGTTGGTGACAGCAATATTTGTTAATGATAGTGATTCTATAGAAGCGTCGCAAATAGCTTCTCCGAACAGCCAAACCGCAGCCCTACAACATCGAATTGCAGTCCTCCCTTTCAAATTGGCGAGACGATATTGTGGCATATTGTGCTACGCTTGAGGATTATCGATGCAACTCCCTATGTAACTATCTGGACACGGAGCTCCATAAAAAATGAACCTGGAGTCATTTTTGAACACTTCTTTGTACCACCTCTGCCCTTGCCCCGACTCTTCATAAAGCCCTAGCCGCAAAGTCTACCGATGGGGTTTTCGCAACCCTTACAAATCTTTATCTCCCATCCTAATTGTCCCCCTTTTATCCTGAATATAGAAGCTGTGCAAGCAATGATCTTGATGCTCCTTTTTCAATGCGCGAGCTTGAAGCTGCACTTCTTGCTAACGCCACAGAGTCGGTTCCCCGTGAAAATGGACTCACTCACTCCGCTCTTTGTAATCTTCCCGATAACTCAAAAGAGCATCTTCTCAACCTCTATAACACCATTTGGCAAGGAGGCTTTTTGCCATCATCATGGACTTCCTAACTTATTTCTCTCGTTCCTAAAACTGGTAAGCCTCCAGCACTTTCAAATCTCAGGCCCATTACTCTGACCTCCAGTGTCGGCAAAACGATGGAAAGAATGGTGCTCACTAGGCTTGGTTTGCATTTGGAGGCTTCGAACTCGCTCCTTCATACCCTCGTTGGCTTGCGTCCCCATGTATCTGCATAGGACCTTTTCCTCATAATTCAGCATAATTTTGTCGCCTGTGGTAGCTCGCAGGTTCACGTCCTGGTCACAGTATATGTCTGTAAGGCAATCGATTGCGTCGCCCATGACGATGTTCTAACCTGCCTTTTCAGCCCTGACTGCGGCTCCCTCATGTATAACAGCATTCGAGCTTTTCTTTCTAGTCGCGGGGCCCATTTCCGAGCATTGAACTTCACTTCTACACCCCACCGTTTTATCCGCGGTACCCAGCAGAGTTCGGTTATTTCACCCGCTCATTTTAATATCGCCATGGCTTCTCTCGCGGTTCAGTTATCGTCTATTCCCTATCTTCAGCATCTTCACGGATGCCTCTTATGTGGCTCCTCGCGATTCCGGAAGCCAATTCTTCTTTCATCCTCGTCTACCTACCCTGTCACACACACTAGCTACCCCTTTCTTCGCCCTCTGGATATTATGTCGCTTCAAGTTGTCTCCACCATTCATTTTTTTTTTACGCAAACTTGCCATAAGGCATATTATATAAACTCATGTAAATGATTTTCCGTGAGGAACCGAAGCAGGCTCCCGCTCTTAGCGTTGTCGGTGAGCCATTTAGAAAAGTCCTCTTCCCTTGCTGTGGTTAGACCCACTTCGCGCAGAATCTGTGTCCTTGATTCCCTTGTCCCTGCACAAGTCCATAGCAGGTGGCGAACATCCACTTCTGCAGCTGGTGTGGAACACTTTGGGCATGTGGTTGGTCTGATATCAGCTTGCGATTCTCATCGGCATTTTACCGACGGGGTAAGGGCCGCCCAGCTCTTATTCTTCTAAGGGAAACCTCCTCCAATCTCGTTAAGTTGCGAGGGAGTGGGAATGTACACGGGGGAATGAGGGCACGTGTACTTTTCCTTAAAGAGGATGCTAAAATGAAAACAGCGGAGCTGGCATCGAAAGGGAGCCTGGGGGGGGGCGCATTAGTGTGTGGAACTTCGTGTGTGAGGTGGTCAATGTATCTGGATGCTTATCTTTGTTTTTTTATTGAGTGCGTAGATTTCTTGGGTAACACATAGCGTCTTCGTCACTTTCTTCAGTTGTTTTATGGCGGCTAAGGAGTCTGTATAGATGTGGGCTTCTGTTATCGAATCTATTTTATTTATGACCTCCATAGCATCGCGTATTGCACAGAGTTCCATCACAAGCGGGTACGGGTATTCTAAAAGATATTCTTTATGTACCTTTAGTTCGCTGTGTGTTGGACTAGTAGCTGCTGTTCTACCGCCATTTTCTATAATTGATGCGTCCGTATATGCAATTAAGGTACCTGGAAGTGCATCAACCAGAGGTCGAGATGTCAGCTTTTCTTTGCGACGAAGCCGAGTGGTCTTGTTTGTCGTTATAGTAGTGAATTCCCACGGAGGGGGGTCAGCCATTGGTGGTGTTCGAACTGCCACTTCGTTGTACAAGGATGCTATGGGCGTAACGTACTTTCGCTTCATATCCCTTGTTGCCTCTCGTTGTTCAATTAATTCTGTCAACGTATTAATCTGTGCAAACTCTTGGAGAATAGGGATAGGGGTAAGTTTTGGTAAGGCCGTGATAGTGCGCATTGCGTTTCTATTTATTGTTTCCAATTTCGCCCATTGCCGCCTCGTGAGTCTTTGGAATTGGGCCTGGTATAGTATCCTCGGCTGTAACACTGATTGTACAAGACGTCTTGCCATGTCCGCTCGAGCTCCTCCTCCCCTAGACGAAATGCGTTTTTTCAAGTTTAAGGAAGTCGCAGCTACTTTTTTCACCTTATGAAGCCATTGTGTTCCTTTGCCGGATTTGTGAATTTCTAGGCCAAGAACTCTCAACTCGTCCACCTCTTCCAATGCCTGATTTCCAATCTTTAGGGAGACTCTTTGATTCGCCAATTGTTTTCTTCCATTCTTGTTGGCAACATGAATGTAACTGGACTTTTGAGGTGATAATTCCAGGCCTGCACTTTGCACGTACTCATCTATGGTATTTAAAGCCTCTTGCAGATGCCGATTCTGTGTCTCAATTTGTTTATGAACAGACCAAATCGTGACATCATCTGCGTATATCATGAACCCCACTTCTGGTATTTTAGCTAATTTCCACGCCAATGGGATCAGTGCAATATTAAATAATAAAGGTGCTAACACTGACCCTTGTGGCACGCCTCTGTTCGAGGTGTAATTGCCAATTTGTTTTCCGTTTATCCGGATAGAAAACGTCCTGTCCTTAAGCAGATTATGTACTGCTTTTATGACCTGCAACGGAATGCCCATACATTCCATGTTGCTAAGAATCTTGGCATGTAACACGTTGTCGTACGCCTTCGCCATGTCGGTAGCCACTACAGTGCGCACTAGGTGGCTATAAGGCGACACGTGTATGACCTCTTCAGCGAGCACAGCCAGTCCATTTTCTGCCCCAAGGTTTGTTCGGAACCCAATTTGTCGAGCATGGTATTTTTTATTACTTTCCAACCACCATGACAAGCGGGTGGCTATCATCTTTTCACAGATTTTGCAAATTGTGGGTGTTAGCGAGATAGGCCGCAAAGATTCTAGACATGTGGGAAGTTTCCCAGCCTGTGGTATTGTTACCACCACAGAGTGTTTCCAGCCGAGTGGAATATCTCCTCCTTGCCATACCTCATTTACCACATCCAACAAGCCGTCAACTGCGGCTCCTTCTAAATTCTTGAATACTTATAAGGAATATCGTCATGTCCAGGCGCAGTTTTACCATTCGCTTCTTCTATAGCAGCCAATAACTCCAATTTGGTAAATGGTAATGTTATTCCGGTTTTATCGACCGCATCCACTGTCGGTGAAGGCGCCGGATAATGTGCGCGGTTCGGGAAGAAAAGGGCAGCAGCCTGATCTGCAAACTCCTCTGGTGTAAGCTGTAATGCGAGTCTAATACTTTCTGCATGATCTTTAACCTGCCGCCTCTTTTCCATGCCATGGAAAGTCCTTCAGAGAGCCTTGTTAGTCGTTCCTGAGCCCAAACGACTGCACCACTCATCCCATCTCCTATGAGCCAGCTGTTTTTCATGTCGGCGTGCCTGTGCCGTCACTCTGTTTACCTCAATTCTTCTTTGCACGTCTTCAGGATGGCGACCAGCCTGTATCTCAGCCCGCTTTCGGCGTGCCCAAAGTTTTAGTAGGTGCAGGTCGGGAGTTGGCTGATCTTCGTTCACTGTAGTTGTAATGGTGTGATCCTTGAGTGCCGTTTGAAGGGTGGTAACGAGAGTATTCGGGCTAACTGAATGCGTTCGAGTATCCTGCCGTACACCATCCCAATGTGTAACAGACGCTTTCTTTCGAATTTTCTTCATATGTCCCAAATTAAGACCAATACTAATGGGGACATGGTCACTACCCCACGCATCTAATTCCGCCTGCCATTGTGGTGCACCAGGCCCCTCCACCACGTCAAGTCTATTGAGCGTGTTTGTGTTGCAGGTAGTGTTGCGACTCCTGGATGATTTAGCAGTGTAAATTCTATTTCTGCCACTCAAAGTTTCCATTCTCTCCCACCTGTGCTTCAGTATATTATAAACACCGACTCCCAGGTGGCTATCCGCGTCATTCAACCCAAAGCTCTCATACCTCATCTGTCCACGGAGCTCAAGGCCGCACTTGTTTCACTGCAGCCCTACCCCGTCTTCCTCCGATGGATCCCTGGACACTCGGGGATTGGCGGCAATGAGCTGGTGAACCAGCTCGCCCGTGAAACTTGTAATCAGGCACCGTTAATCTCCTGGCCGAGGTCCATCAAGGGCGGGTCGAGGCTGTCTCTTCGCACCCCTGTCAGCAAATATTACAATGCTGCTCGCTTAGACCGCAAGTTCTACCCCGAACCTCATTCTAATCTCTTCGTTTGGAGGACTCGTGCCCTTCGGCAGATACAGATGAATACGCTCGTAACCCTTGCTCGGCTATATTTGTACAAATTCCATCATGATCCATCATGCCCAAACAGCCCTCCCCTTATGCTAACCTTTCCCACTGCCTATTTTCAAGCCCGGTTGTGGAGTTCTCGGGTTTCTTTCCCACCCCCTCCCATATTATCTCGACCCGGGTGAACTGGCTTGGTGGCGAGGGTGAGGAAGAACAGCTCCTGCTCGTCCTGCAGGCCATCGATGTATTAAGTGCCCAAGTGTTTCGCTTTAATAAAGTTTTCTACTAATACTACTACTAGTGATAGCGTTTATTAATTGTAGTGTAAATGGAAACATGATGAAAATATTTTCTTCCGCCGTTTATTGCTGACACTTAACTTGATTATTTACTGACTGCTGATGACGAAATTTCAATCATCTTGACAGCAAGGATGGCTGTACGTGCTGCGGGTGAAGACATTTGCGAAGTCTTGTTAAAAGAAAAGCCTCAATATTTCACCGGCACTGTCGAGCGGCTGAAAACGTCCGACCACATGTCAACAAAGGCAACCATAAAATGTGAACACGATGTCTAGGTCACTGTGAGCTCTTAAGAGGACGGCACAGAACCGGCATATTGATTATAAAGAAATATGTCGACATCTTCCACTCACGTGGAAACAGCGCACGGGTAACTGCGTGCTTGCTTGGTGAACCGTCGAAGATATCACTAAGGCACTCGGCCAGTTCACTGCAGCCTGGCTGTGCTGTGTCGTCCGCTGCCTAATGCAATACAGTGGACTATCCAGAATGCATCGTTCGGGTACTACAGAATTTTGCACGGCTGATTTCATTTTTATGCCAGCTCTTGCTGCCTCTGTGAACGACAGTCTAGAAGACACCAAAGACAGGTCCTTTCTTACAGTGGGTATAAGTAATTTGCATATCTGCAGACTGCTAGTAAAGAGAGACTAAAAACTTTGCAGCAGTCACTGCGCCAGCTTTCATACGAAGTTACCCGTGTAAGAGATGTCATCAAAGACTTGGTTAAAAATTCTATACACTTTTATGAGACCATTGTAACACTGAAAGCAATAAAAGGGCAAGGAATTTAAATGTGGTAAAGGATGGAATACAAGGACAGGAATGCGAGCTGTTATTTTTCCAGAGCAATGGGCATTGGCCTTAACTCTTGTCCCTTTAATTAAGCTCGTGCCTTCTTTGACGTCTGCCACACTTGGAATTTTGCGGCAGCTGTTCTCGCTTAAGAAAACCTGACTTCATGAGAAATGAAAGCCATTCAAGATGTAATGACATGATATTCGGCACTGCATAACTTGCTAGATGGAAAAACGGGATTTAGCAGGCATGTAGAATGGAATGAGAACAAGTTTAATGCGTATGTCCATATGGAAACTGAGACGAGCGATCCCTTCTTGAGAATTGAGGACACATTAGTTCTAAGGGCTGTGGCTGTTAAAATTCTAGGAGTGTAAAGAAGCAGCTTGGTTGTATGGGCTCCCTCCCCCACACATGGAGCAGGAGAGGGAGCCCATACAACAACTGCGCTCAAACATCAGTGCTCATACAGTGGTGTGCTCTCCTGCGCATTGAGCAGGAGAGCACGCCGCTCCCAGTGCACATGACTGACTGTAGCGTTTTGACCTAGCGACGTCATCGCCAATGACCGGACGTGATGCCATCATAACGTAACATCGGGCCATGATTGATGACTTCACCAGGCGATTCACGCATATACGAAGCTGACAGCCGGGCTTTCAATTCAGACGTCCATGATGCGCCTTTCTTTTGGCGCTTCTTCAAAAGCCGCACCACACAGCATGCAGAAAAGGACGCACTAAACCAGCAATCAGCGGCGTTTTAAACTGGATTTCTGGAAAGAGAAGGCGCAATATCTCACGCTTCTGCGCCGACACATGAGCCGCGGCGTAAGGGAAGAAAGAAAGGCTTGAGTGAAAGAAGGAGCGAAAGGGGTGCGTACTCGAGGCTTCCGGACCACCGTGCAATAAATGATTTCGCCTTACCCAGCTTCAGTGGTTCAAGTGAAAGCTAGAATGTTTTTTTTTTCCGCTCCCCTGAGCATTGATGCATCCCAATTGCCCGTGAGTTGCTAAGTAGCAGTAAACAGACGCATTATGCGGCACCTAAATAAAGTCATGTAGCAACCACTGCGCCAAACAACTTCTACACGTTATCGCTCGATTTACACAGCTGAGACAGAAATGACATTTACTTGCACCCGCTAAAAGGTTTGCGAGGATCAGAGGCGGAGATCTGTCCCAGCCATGTTCTCCACCTCGGCCGTCGAGCGGGATCTCCTGGATTTGAGCAGTCGCCTGAGCCAGGCGGATAACTTCACGTTGTCTTTTTTCATCCTGTTTGAATAGAGTGCTTCCCAGGACTCATCTGTTCTGTCTGCTCACTCAAAATTTAGGGCACTTCCATATCATGTGGATAGTTTCCTCTATACCTTCGCAACGTTAGCGCCAGGGACTGAAAATTTCCGGGTGCCGCTTCCTGTAAAGCTGGGGCTTCGGAATAGCTACGGTTTGTACTTACGCCACATAACCTCTCCGATGTTGGTGACTTGCCGACACGCTTTTGAAAGAACTGATCTGCCTAAGTTTTATTGATTTAGGATAGATTGGTATGTATTAAGGTGATCCTCAAACTGTATGGGCTCCTCATCGCGCGAGGGTTACGGGGTTGCGTATGAAACGTCACTGAGGTCCCGGAAAGTAGCTAATCCTCGGACCAGTACGTGAACTTTGCGGACCAGTTCCCCCTCAACTCCTGCTGCAACGATGTCCAACTGAGCGCTACCTGCTCTGCCGGTGGTGGGCTAAAAGTCACCACTCTTGCTGCTATGGTCAAAATGCGGCTCCCGTCTAAGTTTCTAATCGCAAACTTTCACTCAGTAACATTAATGTTAACGAGTTGCTAGTTTTGAACACGCGCAGTGGCCACCTTATCCGCCTCCATTCGGTCAAATGTCGGGTGCTCCAGCACACTACTGAGCCCCCGTTTTCACTAGTTGTTAACAAATGCGTCTCACACCATCTGCGAATTGAACGGCATCTGTATACACGACATCTTGCCTGCCCTTAAAACATGCTTTCAACGCTACGGCTACATCATTCCTCCGGCTCTCATGGTAGACGGGGTGCATATTTTTGGGGTGTGAAGGTATCTCTAGTTTGCCCTTAGCCTGCCTAGAAACCTCTGTACGTCTGGGGCATGCTCTCGGCTCGTGGCTCAGGCTCTCTGCTAACTGTTTGACCGCGCAACTGTCTCCGGTATTGTGAGGTCGTTGCAGCCTCAATCAGCCCTTCGAGGGTACTAGAAACCCTAGTCTCAATGTCTTGTTATGATGTATAGGGTGGTAAACCTAGTGCCATTCCGATCCATTTACAAATACAAGCTTCAATTTTGTCTGTGGATGTGCTAACACAGTGACGGTCAAATTGAACAGACATTTCAGCGACCAATCGTTATTAAAGAAAAATACTTAGAATCGATCGAGCATAGATATTCGGCCGAGAAATCGGAAGCGCTCGTTCTCACGTCAGTGCAATCACTTCATTGTCGGCATATAAAGCAGGACGGACCTTATAACCCGGAAATAACACTCAGGGTTAACAGTAACGTTTTAGCAACGATGAGAAGCATTAGAGTTCTTGGATTAGGAATTTAGGCTAGCGGCAGGAACTCGGAAACAATACCTGGACACTCGCACCAAACCTGCAGGCTGCTGAAACGGTTCGGTACAAACATGTGGGAATAAAAGAAGTTAACCTCCTTAGAATTGTCCAATCTTTCATAATCAGCAGATAGTCTATGTGGTGCCGTAATTACGCTTCGGCTTCACAAGACAGACAGAAATAAACTTTTTATTATATTTCTTAAGGTAACAGAGTCAATAAGAGCTTTGTTTACCGCGCAGATACCGGGCGATTATACATCAATGAATAACGAACTTGCTTCCTTCCTTCCCAATTTTATTACTCTAAGTCAGAGTTTAGACTGCATTTCACTCTGGGAGGTATTCAAAAATAAATTGGGCAGCCTAATTGATAAATACATCCCAACAAAACTTCTTTCTGGTAAGCGGCGCCGCGACAAACCATGGATCACGCGACAAATCAGACGGCTTGTCAGGAAAAGACATCGCCTTCTTCAATCGCATAAAAAGAATCGTTGCCCTGCTGTATTACAGTCAATTCGGCCCTTGGCAGTACACTAAAAACTGAAATTAAAGCTCATAAGGATAACTTCTTCAATAATCTGTGTTCTAAACTGCGTAGTAATCCCAAGGAATTGTGGACGTTCCTGAAACACAACGGACGCGAACCAGTCGGAATCCCAAACTTAGACGTCGATGGTGACCTTGTTAGTACTAACGGTGATAAAGCCTAAGGCTTTAATGCATATTTACAGTCTGCCTTTGCGCCAGCGTACATCGGTGAACTTCTGAACACTCGTGAATCTATTACCGAAACCATGCCTGATATTGTTTTTACTTACCAGGGTGTTTTAAAACTGCTTAATAACATCAGGGCCGCCTCCGCCAGCGGCCCTGATGGTGTACCTACCTTTGTTTCAAAATCATGTGCGAACGAAATTGCTCATTATTTAGTAACCTTGTTCCAAACATCGCTTAACTCGGCATGTTTGCCAAATGACTGGAAAAATGCTAATGTTGCCCCAGTGCATAAAAGCGGTTCGAAAATGTCTGTTGTTAATTACCGACTCATTTCTCTGACTAGTGTGTGTTGTAAAACACTGGAACATATAATTTACAGTGCAGTCATGAAACACCTTGACTCTCATGACTTCTTTACGCCAGCTCAGCATGGCTTTAGAATGGGTTTTTCCTGTACCACCCAGTTATTTGAGTTCAGTAATGATCTGTTTTCCTCTTTTGACCACGGATATCAAATTGATTGTGTATTTCTGGATTTTAAAAAAGCCTTTGATTCTGTACCTCATGTGCTATTATTAAATAAGTTACGTTGTCTTGGTCTGCATCCCAATATACTCGACTGGCTTCATTCATATCTCCAAGACCGCATGCAGCGTGTTGTAATTAACGGTTGTCACTCCGATTCCGTAAACATCTCCTCAGGTGTGCCCCAGGGGTCTGTCCTTGGACCCCTTCTTTTTCTCATTTTTATTAATGATATTGTTCTTGACCTCACCTGCCAAGTTCGGCTATATGCTGACGACTGTGTGCTTTACCATGTTGTGGAAAGTTCTTCTGACGCATTAAAACTTCGGCGAGACTTGAATTTTATTCAGTACTGGTGCTCAAAATGGCAAATGTCTTTGAACATTTCAAAATGCAAACTTGTCTCGTTCATTCGTAAGCGTTCCCCTCTACCGACCTGCTACTCAATAAATAATGTTCCCCTGCAAAAAGTTTCTGAATATAAGTATCTCGGCGTATATTTCACCTCTAACCTTACGTGGACGAGACAAGTTGAGTTGGAACTCTGAGCAGCAGATGGCCTTCTCTTTGCTTCGTGAGCGCCTTCAAACATCCCCTGTTCTGGCGCACTTCGATGAAGCGGCTGACACTGAGATACACACTGACGCCAGTAGTATCGGTCTTGGCGCGGTCCTTGTTCAGCATCAAGACGGGTTTGAGCGAGTAATAGCCTATGCCAGCCGCACTCTCTCTCGTGCCGAAATGAACTATTCCACCTCAGAAAAGGAATGCCTGGCGGTCGTATGGGCTACTATGAAGTTTCGTCCCTATCTTTACGGCCGGCCATTTAAAGTCGTCACCGACCATCATTGTTTGTGCTGGCTGGCAAATCTGCGAGACCCATCTGGACGACTTGCACGCTGGAGTTTACGTCTTCAGGAGTTTGACATAACCATTGTTTACAAGTCCGGCCGCAAACACGAAGACGCCGACACGCTGTCACGAGCACCCGTTGACACTGGCGATACTACAGCCGATGACGATAGCGGTTTTCTAGGAGCCCTCAGCGCATCTGAGCTCAGGGATCGACAAAGAGCTGATCCAGACATCCTTCCACTCATCGATTATCTGGAAGGGCGTGATACGATTCTGCCTCGACACCTATCTCGGCACCTTGGTTCCTTCTGCATATGGCAAGGCGTATTGTATAAAAGAAACTCCCAGAGCCAAGACAGAACTTACCTTCTGGTAGTGCCATGCGAGCTCCGTGAGGATATTCTCCTTGCTTGCCATGATGAACCAACGTCTGGTCATTTGGGTTACTCACGGACGCTGCTCGCGTCCGCAACATGTATTACTGGCCAGGACTTTCCGCAGCAGTGAAACGCTATGTACGAAGCTGTCGCGAATGCCAGCGCCGTAAAACACCGCCCCAGAAGCCTGCCGGATTTCTCAAGCCTGTTAAAGTACCCCGCATTCCGTTCGACCAAATTGGAATGGATCTCCTTGGCCCTTTCCCTTTGTCGCAGGCCGGAAACAAATGGATAGTAGTCGCTACTGACTACCTGACTCGATACGCTGAGACAAAGGCAATCCCTCATGCCACAGCTTCCGAAGTAGCAGAGTTTTTCATGCACAACATAGTCTTGCGGCATGGCGCCCCTTCCTACGTCATTACCGACAGAGGGACAGCTTTCACATCACAGCTGATCGACCGCATATTTGAGCTGAGTTGCACGACCCATCGCAAAACCACAGCGTACCATCCACAAAGCAATGGCCTTACAGAAAGATTGAACAAGACGATTGCGGACATGTTGGCAATGTACGTCGATGTGCAGCACAAGACCTGGGACGAGGTGCTGCCGTACGTTACATTTGCGTATAATACAGCCTTACAAGAGACAACGCGCTTCACACCATTTCGACTTGTTTACGGACGCGAAGTTCAGAGCATGCTCGATTCCATGCTCCCGTGCCCAGATGATGACCAGCTATCCTCAGATGCCCAGCAATATGCCATCCGCGCTGAGGAAGCCCGCCAGCTCGCCCGTGTGCACATTGGGCAGCAGCAGACCACTGACGCGCACCGTTACAACCTCCGGCACCGCCAGGTTGACTACAAGCCTGGAGATCAAGTCTGGGTATGGACACCAGTTCGCCGTCCAGGCTTGTCAGAGAAACTCCTTTCCCGCTACTTCGGGCCGTACAAAGTGTTGCGCCGTGTGAGTGACCTTAGTTATGAAGTTATCCCAGACGGTGCCACACAACCAAAACGTCGAAAGCACAGCTCGGACATTGTGCACATTGTGCGACTGAAGCCGTACTACCACCGATAGCGTATGGCCACCCGCTGTGACCACTCTCTTGCTTTTCACACCATTTTTACCGGCCCTTCTCATTTTTTTCCGGAGGGAGGGGGTAATGCCACCTAGCGTTGCCAGGTGGCGCATGACTGAGGTGAAAAAGGAGGACGAAGTTGAAGAGGACGACAAAGTGTCGCTTACACGTTTGCGTCTGTGCTGCTGTGTTCTTGTGTCTGGGCTACCCCCTGCTATCATTGGTATCCTTAGTCACCGTGTACGTGACAATATTACATCGAAAGCCTGCAGAATGTTTAATTTTTTAAAGCGTAATTTCAGCAAAGCGCAGTCAAATGTCAAGCAGCTCCTGTATTTCACTTACATAAGGCCAATTCTTGAATATGCATGCCCTGTATGGGATCCCCAGTTTATTTACTTATCAGACATGCTCGAACGCGTCCAAAATAATGCTGCCAGATTTGTGTCTAACAATTATAATTTTTCATCTAGTGTCACGTCTATTAAACATCATCTTGGTTGGGAATCTTTAGCTCACCGCAGAAGACATTTCAGACTGCAGATCATGTATCGCATTTATTTTGGAAAGTTCAGCATTGACAAAGACCGGTACCTGCTTCAACCTCACTTTTTGTCTAGACGACTTGATCATCAGTGGAAGACCCGCGAAATAAAATGCCGGACAGATGTGTATAAAACCTCGTTTTTTTCACTAACGATCAATGAGTGGAACCGGCTGCCAGCTGGCATCACTGAGTGTTGCACTGAAAATTTATTTCGGGCTTTTTTATCGGATGTGTGACGTGGCGCCCAGTTCTCTTGCGTGTGTTTCCTCCATTACTTTGTTTTTGAGTGTTTTCATCACTTTGTTCGTCGCGCAGTTGCCCCCTTTAGATGCATGTCTTTCATTCTGCATTATCACTTGTGTCCTCCCTTATAAAAATGAGTTTTGAATTTCAGTTGACTAATCATTGATGAATTGTTGAGATCACAGAAATTCAATGGAAATTCAATATGTGTTGTGCCCAAACAACACTCACTCAATGGAATTTTTGTGCACAAAAGTCAACATAATTTTTGTTGATGATTGCTCTTGAGATTCTGTTGCTTTCCAGTGTTGTTGTTATGATGTGTGCCACTTTGTGTCGTCATGAACTATTCAGACAAGAAAAAGGGACTTTAGCGACTAAAGTAGTGAAAGGCGAAAGCCTCAGGGCCGCATTTGTGCTACGCAGCTGGAACTAATTATTGAATAAACTTAATCAATTATCAGCTGATTACCTAATTAAATTAAGTAGGCAATCAGTCGATTACATAAATAATCGATGAAATAATTATCAGTTAATGAATTGCTTAATTAGTAATTGATTGACAGTTAAATGATAAATTCATTAATTAGTAATTTATCATTGATTGACGTAATTTGAAAGAAATGATCAAATAGTGAATAATTTTCTTTCCTAGAATCAAGCATTAATTGGCTCTTCATTCTGAGCATTGCCCCTTTTTCTATTTTTAATTTAATTCATCAATTAATCAAGTATTAGAATGATTTCGTTAACTCGTCACCGCCTATTGCACACCAATCAATCACTAGAACCTCTAATTACTATGGTACAATTTTTTTGCGCAGACCCCGATTATTTCCCACATACAGTGCCGACTACTACGCCGACAGCATATAGTCGGCGTAGTAGCATGTATGCACGCATGGGCAACACCATTCAATTCACATTATTATTCACCTCGACACGAGGTTTGAAACACAGATAAGTACGCTAAAGAAAACACACTACAAAGCCTTTCCGCAGCTCGCAAGAAGAAACCCGCCATTGCAAACAACTCCGAGCAAGAGCACTGGCCAAAACACACTGACACTAAAAAAACTAGTGCGACAGCTACAGCAAAAAAGCTTGCTGTGTCCTTTTAATCGTTTGCGATTGCAGCGCCGTCATTATAGCGAGACGATTTGTGCTGTTTTTTTACAAATGGACGCATAATTACTTTTTTCTCCAAATCTCTTTTCACAAAATATCACGCATATTTTGTTTTTATTCACGAAAAATGAACTAGAAAACATATATTTATTTATTTTAAATATGCGTGCCTAAACATCTAAGCGCATGCGACTTCAGCGCCATTGATTCATTTGCAGTGGACCTGTCAATGGCACTACTGGCACTTACTATTGGCTGTTCAGCGTTTTCACGGTGCCGCGAGGTGTTGCGTTGCACACACGTGGATTTATTTTTTCGTAGCTGTTGTATGGACTACGTGGCATCGTTTTATAACTGATGCGGGCAGACGCTTACAGTACAGAAGCCTCCAACGTCCCTCATTCTAGTGAAGTGGGCAGAAGAAGGAAGAAGTGGATGTTTACCTCGTCACTGCGATCGCCGACCTGGAAATAGGCCTAGCTCCGTCTTTTGACATACCGAAATAGAATCAAGGACCTTCAAGGCATGGTTTTCAACATCTTCTGGAAAACCGGAAGACGAGCAGCACCGGCAGAACTTCTTGAGCTGGGTCAGTATTCTTGTTTTCTTTTTTTGCGTGTATGGGCGTTCATTTTTGGGTCTGCGTTGACACTGTTGTTCCCACTTGCAACTCGCGGAGCGACCTCCGCAAGCCGCGAGTGCGACCGTTTTGGTCGAAAAGTGACAGTCGCGGGCCGTTCGGACACTGCTCGATTTCCCAGCCGCGCGACTACTAGTCGTAAACCGGTAACCAATTAGCGGCTCAGGAACATGGGTTAGCTTTACACTGTGGTGAACAGTCTAGATTCACAAAATGTGGAAATCAGGTCGCATTCGCAAGTGTAAACATTGGTCGCGCTGCGCGACTCTTTGGTAGCATGCAACAGCCGATCGCACGCCCTTGGCGAGTCGCAAGTGTGAATAGACTATTCTTTTTTCCACCGTGTTTCCTGTTATGTCCGATACTCAAAAAAAAAAAGGAAATGGGACAGATTTCAGTACCGAGGGAGGAAATGCTAATCGTAATTCCCGGCGTGTCATTAGAAAACGGGCATTGAAAAAAAAAAAAAGTTGGCAGCGCCGTGTTAGCTAGGGCAACATTCCACCTTTCAACTTGTGTTGCGTCTCCTTTGGTCAGTTTCCTCTAAGCTTTTTTTTTTGATAGCATTCGCGTTTATTGTGGCTGGCTTGAACGCTTGTAACACGGAGTGGTACACAAGAAATGAGTGAATTCCGTGGTTTTGATTAGTGATATTGCCTTGTGCTCTAGTGCATTCGTCGTGACAACCCTTTATGTGTGCCATATAGTGGCCGTAGATGAATCTCATGCAGTGATAAATGTTTATGAATGTCGTGCGCATTATTCTAAAGCAGGAATACAGCGAGAAAAATGTCATGTCTACCTTTTTTTTTCTTAAACCTCGTATGTGCAACATGAGGAAAAATCTCACTTTGGTTACTGAAGCTGCCTGTTTGAACTAACTGGAAGAACTGTCACTAAAACGAGCAGACTCCATGCAAACAAAAATAGGTATATCAGGCATTAGTAGCCAAGTGCAGTGTGCAAGACTGTGCAAGTTGGCACAGATTGGTTGCCCCATTCCTTGGTTTGGATATCCGTAAGAGGTTTTTAATGAAAAACTACAGTTCAAACGGGCAAAGGACAAACCATGAGAAGTGCGTAAAACAAGTACTGTGTGTTGTACAGGACTAGTAGGCTGTGCGGCAGCCTGTGTTCCTGAACTCTTCAAGGCTACTGCCCCACATATCTGCTTAGATAAGCGGCACTTTCATCTACTTGTCTTTGCTGTTGGCGAAGTTCCCCACATTACTATACTTTTTAATTTATTTTCAGTACGACACATGCTGTGACTGCCATGGCTGAAGAGCTGGAAGCAGAGCTTTGAGGAGTAGCAGCCTGAAACGAACTCTTAAAATGCCTTGTGGAAGCTCAAAAAGCATCTGGTAAGCCATAGCTTGGTGCATTTGTCTTCAGTATGGTATATGTGGGCGTACAAAGTATACATTTTACAGTGTCGTTTATTATTTAAGGGATGGCATTTTGAACTTTCAGAAAAGAAATAAGGCAACAAGCACACTTATTCCAGTAATGTTTTGTAGCTAGTATTCCTCTTGCTGTATCATAAAATCACTTGAAACTTAAATCAGGAAATAGAAATGATTTCGTGTTTTTTTTTTTTTCAAACTGATTGTACCCGTTCTTACTGGACAATTACTCTGCATGTTGCATGAACTAGTTTTTAAATTGACTGCATGATTTGGTCCCAGCGAAAAAGCTAATGGTAAACACATCTTTGCTGTGTTACATGCCATAAACAAGCAATGAAAAGGGCCCATGAAAAAGTATTTGTACGCGTTGGGGGGCTTCTGATTTATCTACAGCCTGATGCGACTCGAGTAAGACAGACAAATATATTTGTTCTTCATAAAGGAGATCCAGCCATTGGCATCAACTGATTGTTGTGAGGTTGACATAATCTTGTTAGCTGAGAGTAATCCCATGTCACTATCGAGTGCCTATGCCGGGGGTCTCTTAACTTTGGGCCACAGCAGCTAGTAGAGCTATGGTGTGGTCTGTTGGCTCAAAAAAGTTAAGGCTTTGTTCCGAAAGCATGTGCCATTTCTGTGAGCCAGCTTTAACAGCACACTCATTTTCAAACTAAAGTCGATTAAAATTCCTCATGGCCAGGTGGCATGTGTCCTTTGTGGGAATGAAGAGGCATATTGGCCTCTTAATCTGTGTGAACTTTACATAGGTGTCAGCTGCCTTGATAGCCCAAACATTGCCATTTTTATTGCATGTGCAATAAACATAACATAGCAATGCCACTAACCATTCATTTTTTTAGGCATCGTCACCATAAATGGGACAATCAGCTGACTTGGATTGCCAAAATCAGATTGGCATGAGATAATTTTTGTCTCACTGGTGCCTGTCCCAACTGTCAGTCAGTTGTTGTCAGGTTGCTAAAAAAATTGTTAGCTAATACCTTTCATAAATTGGCAAATGGGTGCATATTATACTACCTTCATTGAGCCCGTTACATCCTTTTTCTTGCTATATGTAATTGCCTGAAATAGACCGTCGTTCATGCATCGAGATAAAAAAAATAAAAGTATTGCAGATTGCCTGAGAATGAATGGCAATAATTTCTGCTTGACGAAGCCACTCTTGGCTACAAGGTTGTGTTTCAGTGGAGTTAAAATACAAAATGTTTTTGAACTGTTCATGTTCAGTGAATTTTGAAGAACTGAAGGGGATTTTAACTGTTCCAGATGCTCACCTATGCTGTTCCTCATAGCCTTCATATTGCTTTAGGCCATTCAGCTTAATATACCAATTTTCTTCCTTTGGAATTACTTTTACACTGAGGAGCCAGGTCTGTGAATTCAATATATTTTGCCACGTACTGTCTATTTTTTTCTTTGAGATTGTGCCATCAAAGACCACATGCTCAGTGCGTTGCATATTTTCCAGTCATTTTCCTTGATATACATGCATACATTAAGTTGAGATTGCTGATTCACATTGTTTTTTATCCCTCATTGTTAATTTTCATCGATAGCGTCCCAAGTTGCCTTTAGTTTTTCAGCGAGGCATAATCTTTCTTATTGGAGTATATTCAGTACATTTTATGTGATACCAGTTTAGTGGGGAATGAATACTGATTTAATCTTGCATTGTTATTTGCACAGCCTTTCGCTAAATCTTGGCAGTGGAGGGATTTTGTTAGCTATATAATGATGCTCTTGCAGCATTCTTAGAAGTATCAAGCTTGGAAGGGAGAGGACCAGAATTCCTCCAAGCTTCAAGATATTTGGAATTGTGCTCATTCAGATGGGTTACATGGCTTGTGTTGCACTTTGTGTAAATGAGTGAAAGCATGATTTTTGGCCTTTGTTGAGCTTTGTGTCATTTAGCCAGTAGTAATACATGCCAGATAGATAATTGTCACTGTTTTTCTATACTGATGCCGCTTATTTCTGAACTGCTGTTCTTGCAGGTAGACATTGGAGGTGGGGCCCTGCTGGACAATGCACTCTTGGAGCACCTTGAGCACCCTTGCGGCCATACAAGTGCTGGAAAATTTACCCGACCCCTGTTGCACCTTGTTTGCTGCAGAAGAACTAAAGACCAAATCCCTGTATGGGGTGTGGAGCAACATTCAAAAGGATCGCATTGGGAAAGAGGTGCTCGACTTGGTGCACCTGGAAGCCACCATGTGTAAGTTACCGCATGCGTATAAATCATAAACAAATGTAAAAATATGGATAAAAAGGAAAATGATGCCAACTAACTTGATTTTTTTTTGTATAATGTGCTTATGCACCTTTGATGTGTTACAGTTAGCCAACATCACACTTCATAGCAGTTACATTGCACTTCATTCTGTTGCATAAAGTGAATGTGATGATGTGCATGTGGGTTGTTGCAGTAATAGAGAAAGTTGGTGATGGATGTTGTTTGAACCGCATGATGAAATAGATTTCACCTTGCTTAGAGTAAGAGCTTCGTGCACCGACATTCTTGGCTTTGTTATAGTAGAGGCTGTGCTCACAGCTGATTGGCTGGCAGCAATCCCCCAAATGACCACTTCATCTATTCGCAGCTGCAGATCATCGGACTGTTGTGGGTTCTATCATTATCACATATGGAAAACACTTGATGTTCTGAGAAGCAGTTCTTTATCTCTTGTGCTGCCAAATTTTCACTGTATAACACAATAACTATAAGTTAGTTTTTGCAGGAAGCAGGACTGCAATTCAAATGTACATGCAACTTCTTGGAATTCTGCACAGGGAATAATTTAGCAGGCGAAGAGAAAAGTGTTCTCCTTTGGTAATCAAAGACAGTATTTGAATGCTTATTTGGGACAATGCATCTGTCTGTTCTTAAAACATTTTAACCTAGTCATTATGCTGCCAGTTTCGTGGGCAGGATCTGTAGTGCAGTTAAATTTGACCACTTGGGCCAGATTATTTGACAGTTAAGGTTTCCCTGGTATTCAGTATGAGAGGCACTGTGTTTTAGCAATTTTCTGTGTCTGAGAGAAGTTTTACTATTTGAAAACGTGTACATAGTGCTATCTATAGTTGATACAACTCAAGAAGTGGCAAATACTCATCAAATGAGGCTCTCCATTCAGTACGGCTGACCTGTTCACGTGACGTGGTGGTTCACCACACAGTGTGAAATAGTAGTGAATACTGTATTCCGTCCCTCCAACTCGCCTTACACCACCGCACCCCTACTCTAAATAATATGTTCCAAGGCACAGTAAAAAAAGTGCTTTCTTCCCTTTTACGCCTGGCTTCCGCTGTAGCACCACGAAGTTAGCTGCCCGCAAGATTAGCTGCAACAATTGCAGGCAACACCATTGGATGGAGGGCCTCCTTTAATGGGTATTTGCTGCTCCATTTTGAGTTGTATCCAACTATAATATAGACGGCCAGCCTCATGTATGTGGCACGATGCATGTGTGGTGCTACATTAATATCTTCAACCCTGCCACTCATACCTACCTTGTCTGTGCACTGCACTGCTTATGAGCTGAAGTGTGCTCTTCATATTGCCTTTTGCTAAAAAAATTAAGATATATTCATTATACAATTTTTGCAGCTTACAAGTGCACCAAGTACCTGGCCGCTTCTGTGGGCCACAAAGATCAGCCTGGCCTCCCTGCGAGCCTGGAAAGCCCATTAATTCATGAAATAAAATGAACTGGTCATTCTGAAAAGGTTTGCTTCACTTGTACAAATATTTCGAAAAGTACGCAGCGTACTAGAAGGAATGCGAGCATGCGCAACTGAAAGCCAACACATTAATCACATGTTACTTTTAAGTTGATATCCAGTGTATAATCAACAGAATTTCAACAGAGCACTTAAACCACATGTTGATTTTAAGTTCATATTTGGTGTATAATCAACAAAATTTCAACACAACACATTACCAAGTGTCGCTTTTAAGTTGATATTCAGTGTATAATCAACAGAATTTCAACACAAAAATTCACAACGGAATTTCAACTGAAACACATAGGCCAATTTTCAACACATGCTCAATGTTAATCAACAAAAATGCCACAGAATATCCACAGCATTGAAACAGTGCTTATTGAGGCAACTTCACACAAATTTCACAGAATTTCAACACCAGTTTTTGTAAGGGCTGTCATTTTCTTCATTTTTATGTATTTTATCACTGGCGTTCCCAGCAAGATTACTTGTCATCTACCCCCCTGCAATAATGCCTTCGGGCGCTGCAGGAACTTGTAATAAATAAATAAAAATAAAATAAATTATTCACTAGGGTATTTTTGTAATTAGAAATACTTATTACAGATAATACCTATAACGACAGCGTCAGAAGCATAGAAAACGAATATTCAGCAATGAAGTTTCGAACCACTCTTTAGCAATTCTCTTCTACCAAAAAGAAACCCTTTACAAAAGCGTTATCAACAAAACATTATGGCACACATGCCTTTTTTGATGTCCTTGCGAACATGGATCACCGGTTGGTTTAACCGCTGGCCATGAGAACATTTATTTTTCCTCTAACATTTCGCACAAGCTTAGATTTAAATTAGAAGTGCTATTCCAAGCAGCTCTCAATTCAGCTGGACTCCACATGTGAGAGGTCACCATCACTGGTATCGCGCACGGCTGGTGTAAAGGCTCTTTCGTTATGAAAAAACCACCCCTATTAAGACGCTTGATGCCTGTTCGTTCTGCAATGAAGCCATTTAAGTACACATCTTCAAGACCGTAAAAGGGCAGGTAGTAGGTGGCCGGTACAAGAAATGGAATGCTGTCTCCAGAGATAAGATAAGCTGTACCCGACAAAAAGTCAGGATAAATATCTGGCGCATAACTCTCTTTGGATGCATACCACTTAGATGTCCTACTTCGAACTGGCGGATATCCATTGTAAAGCCTTCCCCACATTGCACGCTTAACACCACTCACATTTCTAAGAACGTCAGCTAAATCCCACACACTCAGAAACACATCGTCGTCTATCTTCAAGACGAATTTCACGTCCTTGCAGAACTCGTTCACCCAGCGGATTAACATCACTGTCTTGTAGGTAAGGTTGCCATACGTATCAGTAAATTGTCCTTGGAGAATGTCTCCGTGAATAGAGTGCTCTTCTAGTATTCTTCTCTGTAGGGATTGGCGTTTGCTTTCGCCGAGGAGAAAAAGTACTGTGAAGCCCATCTTTCTTAAAGCAGCTCCCCAGGTTTCCCGAATGGCTGAACGTTGATCGAAATGGTCAGCGCTTGTGGCCACGCCTGCGACTAGAGATAATGAGGTACTGGTCGGCTCGCAGAGATGCCGCGGTGCTGACATGTGTCTGAAGCTTGGTATTGGTGCGGTAGAATCCTCCCACGACCACGCTGGCCATTCTTGTACCAGATAGACACGCTTGCTACTTAGGTATAGTGCCGTAAAAATGATAGCTAATAAAGTAGAGATCTGGAGGCATATGGCGGTATACCGAAATTCTTTCATCGCTCACTGTGCTTGCGAATCAACGGCCTCACTAGGTGCCAAGCACACAATTCTACTTTTTCTCTGCTATGCGAAACAATATGTCCACGAAAGTCGTTTTAAAGCCTTATGTGCGCAAATGGCTTTCATCAACAAACTACCGGAAATTCCGTCAGTCGCTCTGTCAACGTATGGTTATCCCTCAAGTAACAATACCAACTCCTCATAAATATTAATGAGAGTTTTCCCGGAAATTAAGATGTTTGTGTTCATAAAACACAGATGGTGCCCTTTTTGAAAGCGAATTCGAGATACGAAATATAAACGAGTTTGTTAAACTTGGTCTGACAATTGCAATGTTTCAGAAGGGCTTCTTAAACTGCCGTGCTTTAATATGTATTAAAGCTTTGTTTCATATAAAACAATGCGCCCTGCAACGCACGTATCTCTTGACGGCAGACCAGCAGACCGCTGCCTGTATTGCAAAAAGGCTCTGCAAGCGAAGGCGCCGATGGCCGCAATTACAAAATAGCACCTGCTGATGTCTATTATACAACACTTTTTAATCATGGCGCTCCCCACGAAATAATCTTGGTCCACAATCGCTATTTTCATTTAGAGTTCTTGATAACCTGCGTGCATGCTGTTCAAAGCTAAGAATAAGCTGGCGACAGCATACCTATGCAGACCCGATGAGCTTTTCGAGCGTGATAGCGTGTCGCGGCGTTATAGTACTGGCTCTAGTCGATACCGGCGCTGCTGTTTCTGCCATGGCTGCAAGTCTTTGCCGTTCATTGCGCAAAGTGACGACACCAATTTCAGAATTGTCGCTATGCACGGCAAATGCCCAGCCGATAGAGCCTATAGCTATGTGCACAGCACGAGTCGTCATTCAGGAAGTTGTGTACGAAATAGTGTTCGTTGTTTTGACTTCCTGCTCACATGATCTCATCTTGGGCTGGGATTTTCTATCGCGACATAATGCGGTGATTAACTGTGCTCTTGCCGAACTGGAGATGTTTGCGCTAGACGAACCATCGCCGGACGTTCCTTATCCCAAAGTCGTCGTTAACGAAGATACTGATCTTCCTGCGTGCTCTTTCGTTCTTGTGCCCACCGCTTCTGCTTTTTCCCGCAGTACCGATGTACTTTTCACCCCGCACCTCCACCAAATGTAGAGGAAGGAGGTTTATTTACAGAGATGTTAGGATGCGCTGGAGATTATCACACCACAGCGGACAGACCCAGCTTCTTCGTCCTCTTTTTGTTGTTGTTGTTGTTGTCCAAATAACTTATGGCACATACCCACAGAGGGGGATCGACCAAGAATTTGGTAGCAAAAAAAAATTATTTAAGTATACTTGCTTAAGAAAAAAAAAATTGATTTGAGGGGTATAGGAAAGGAAACAAAACGGTAAATAAGTGAAATATAAAGTTAAAAGTGGTAACACTCACGGGAGATTGACACTAATTGTAGAACAAGTGATGTTTATATTTAGCAAGGCAAACGATTTGATTACAGTAAAAAATTTTCCATGGCGATAAAAACAGACCTGGGACTGTGCCCAAGGATGGTGGCGCCAAATGATAACAATGTGGGGCTGCTTAAACTAAGGCCAAGCTGTTGCAATGGCCTTTCCATCTACTGTCTTCTGAACGTATTGAAGCGGCGGCAAAACAATAAAAAGTGGGCTAATGTTTCTTGTTCACCGGAAAATGCGCAGATGAGAGACAATGCCAATCCAGACCTGTAAAGATAGAAATTTAAAGGTGGGATACGGCATCGCAGCCTTGTTAG